>SJYV01008537.1:919766-959691 GCA_006410875.1 Neotragus pygmaeus | reverse complement strand
GTTTTGATGCATCACTCCTTTGGCTCCAGGCCTCCTGCAGTTACTTGCTTGTGGGGCTGTAAATAAGCCGTCATTTCTCAGAGCATAGGGCAGAAGCCAAGTCCATTCTTTGCCTTTGACCCTGATGAGGCTTTTCTGGGTTAATACTTCACCGTTTAGTTGGTGAATTTTGAAACGCTGGCCAGTTTTAACACGGTTCATCTCTGCAGCACTTTGTGAGGTCTACCTGAGGCTAATGTGTCTAGAAAATTCAGACTGTGATTCCAACTCAGAACATTCAAATAATAGCAAAAGATATATTTAGAAACAAAGGAAATGCTCACACATAAAGACATAAGAGACATAAAGTCAGATTTCAACTTTATAGTATATAATTTGCCCATTTCTTCTTTTGATGGTAAGTGCTTCAGTGACCCCTGGAATAATATTTGTATAATATTTTGATCAGTTGTAAGTCTAAGGTGGGCTGAAATTCCATCATAATTAGAAATATCCTTTTCCCATAATGTTTGAGCTGTATGACAGAAATGGGAAAATCAAAAGTAGTATTCAATTTTGTATTTGCATACAGAAGAAAACACTATTTCTGTTCTGTTTGGTATGCTGACATGAAATGTGAATAATGTGGCTTTTGATAAACATGGCTGAGCTTGGAAGGATCATCCAGAGAGGAGGTGAAGTGGGCAGGTTGTTGGCTTTGGGAATATTTTATGGTTCTCGTTAAGCAATCCCTGTTGAGCCTGGTCGTTTTGGGGAAGTGGGGTGGGTGGTGGTGTATAAACAGACGGTCCAGGTAGTAGGAGCATCCCTGTCCCAACAAGGAGAAGAGGAAGCCAGGTCACCTCCTGGACACACAGCAGGGTCCCAGAGCTGGAGGGAAGCTCTTATCCTGTCCTGCTTTACTCAGTGACAGGACTACAGGCTCTTTATTTTTGGGAGTTGCATCACGTATGCTGCTCCACAGAGAAACCCAATCCTTCCAGTTAGCAGAGTAGGAGGGGTACAGGAGACGCTTCCTCTTAGCGGACATCGCTAGCCTCAGAGCAGTAAGCTAGGAAGCGTGTCTGGCCCCCAGGAAGTGCTAAGCCAAGATTCCCCCTTGGCCATGTTTAACTGGACAAACACGGGTGCCTTGCCAGGAAGAGCTGGTGGGCTGTATTCACTGTTTCGCTGTGTTTACAAAGTGGTTATGTAATGCAGTTGAGGATCTTGGTGTATCTTTCTAGCTGGAAGGAGTGTGTCTTTGGGACTTTGGAGGAACCACTGTCCTCTGAGAAGCCCAGGACTGGTCCAGGAGGTGGCCTGGGTTCTCACTCATGAGTCCACATCCTTTGTCAGTGATGCCCTCACTGTCTACCCCATGGTGATGGGCAGGAGAGGAACCCCGAGTAGCCAGCAGGCCTGCTTGCTGAACATTGGTGGGGTGTCGAGGAGTGTCTGAAATCTGAGAGGAGGTCTAGGGAGATGTGATGGCAGAGTCAGACTCCTGCTTACCCCTGGTCTCACGAATGGGTGATGAGACCCAGCAGGGGTGTGTGTAGTAGGAAGAAGTGTCTAAGAATGACAAATGGGCCTCAGTGGGAGTGGGGCTCCCTTGGCCAGTGGGTGCCGATCATGGAGCTGGACAGGGTCAGCATCTTCTGTCTGAAGGGGTGAGGCTCCTGTTGGCACTGAGGCTGTTTATCTTGGTAGAGGTGGAGCTGGTTGGGAAGAAGTCTCGTTGACTGTGTAGGTGGTATCAGCTGTCCTGGGGAACTGTGTGCTTAGCAGCCTGAATATTTTAAGTGTTTAATAGGAAATGCCCATGGGCTGCATCTAGGTTTGGTTTTTACATTTGTCCATTCTGAGATGAGCTGGCTGCAAAGTGCTTTTCCAGATCTGCTACATTATTATTATTATTTTTAAAAGGCATTTCATGCAGTTACAGTAACAGCTAAGAAAAGCAGCAAGCTGGGGGACACACAGGAGTTTAAAACCCATGTTCTGCTGTTGGAGGGGTGTCCTCAGAGCAAGAGTCCTGAAAGCCAGTTGCCTGAAACCCCCTACCCCAAGCCTGATGGACCCCCTCTTCTCTACCAGCTCCCATTCCTGCCCCTGCCTCCTTTTTCAGCCTCAGAAATTCCAACCATACTTTATTAAGGGTTATAATTATCCCCTAATCTAGTGCAAACAAAAATGAACTATATTTCCAATCAATATTACCTTTTGGTTTTATTTGGGGAACTGAGTTACAACCCAGCCGCATTCCCCCAGCCCCCTTCCTCCCACTGCTGCCTTCTGGGGGCCACGGCTGGGGCCCCCCAGCCTCTCTTCTGCCTTTGCCTTGCCTGGCAGTGCAGTGGCCTCCACACCGGACCCCCCCACCTGTGCCTCCAGTTGTGTCTCTGCTGGCTCCACCCACAGGTCACCCCATCTGGGTGCTTTGCTGCCTGAGCCTGTCAGTGCTCCTGCGTTGCCCTGGACCCCCACCCTCGTCTCTGGAGCAGCAGGATGCCCCCCTGTTCCCACTGTCATCCCATGCTTGCGTCAGAGTTGGTTCTGGCTCTGTGGCCGTCCAGTGTGGCAGAGCCCTCCTGAGTGGCCTTTACTGGAGCATGGGCTGAGTGCCCTGTAACTGCAGACTCCAGGGCTGGTGCAGCCTGTAGAAGGATGTCATTAACTTTGTCACCTTAGATTCTGACACAGAGTGGCTGCACGTCCTAGCCATGGCAGGCACAGGTGCCAGCTCCATTCACCTCTGTCTTTCCTTCCAGGGTCTTGGGAAGTAGCATGTGACCCTCGGGTTCTCCTGTAGAGACGAGAGAGTGGAAAACAGAGAAGGAGGAAACTCTCACCCGTCTCTACCCGTGGAGACAGAAAAGCCCTCCTGCACATTAAGAAACACGTCTGTGGTGGGGGGCTTGGGTAAAACCCAGACAGGGAGGGGCCTCACTGGACGGGAAGTGAGTGAGGAGGCGGTTGGGTCACAGGAGGATGCAGCTTCAGTGTTAACTCAGCCCAGATTCCTGGGCTGTTTTTCCCTCTTGGTGAAACATGAGTTAAATAGCTTTTTGGAAATTTCCTGATTGGAATATTTGGAAGTGGCAATTTAATTTTTTTTAAATTGTGGTAACATATATACAAAGTGAAATGTACCACTTTGACCTTTTTGAAATGGGTAGTTCAGCAGCATTACATGCATTCAGGTGGCTGTGCAGCTATCACCATGGCCAGAACTTTTCCATCTTGCCCAGCGGATGCTCAGTCCCCATGACACAGTAACACCCTGTTTCCCCTCCCCTAGCGCCTGGCACCCTCCATTTCTACCTTCTGTTTCTATGAATCTGGCCGCTCTGGGGACTTCGTATCAATGAGACTGTACAATGTTCCCCTTTTTCTATGGGCTCATCTCACTCAGCATCCTCAAGGTTCAGCCAGGCTGTGTCGGGTGTCTGCCTCTTTTCCTTTTTAAGGCTGAGTAATAGATAAGAAAGCCTTTCTCAGCGATCAGTGCAGAGAAACAGAGGAAAACAACAGAATGGGAAAGACTATAGAGATCTCTTCAAGAAAATTAGAGATACCAAGGGAACATTTCATGCAAAGATGGGCTCAATAAAGGACATAAATGGTCTGGACCTAACAGAAGCAGAAGATATTAAGAAGAGGTGGCAAGAATACACAGAAGAACAGTACAAAAAAGATCTTTACGACCAAGATAATCACGATGGTGTGATCATTCACCTAGAGCCAGACATCCCGGAATGTGAAGTCAAATAGGCCTTAGAAAGCATCACTACGAACAAAGCTAGTAGAGGTGATGGAATTCCAGTAGAGCTCTTTCAAATTCTGAAAGATGATGCTGTGAAAGTGCTGCATTCAATATGCCAGCCAATTTGGAAAACTCAGCAGTGGCCACAGGACTGGAAAAGCTCAGTTTTCATTCCAATCCCAGAGAAAGGCAATGGCAAAGAATGCTCAAACTACCGCACAATTGCACTCATCTCACACACTAGTAAAGTAATGCTCAAAATTCTCCAAGCAAGGCTTCAGCAATACGTGAACCGTGAACTCCCTGATGTTCAAGCTGGTTTTAGNCAGACCTGCTCCCGAGTCTTAGAAGAGCATGAAAGTGAAGTTGTTCAGTCGTGTCCGACTCTTTGCGACCCCATGGACTGTAGCCTACCAGGCTCCTCTGTCCATGGGATTTTCCAGGCAATAGTACTGGAGTGGATTGCCATTTCTTTCTCCAGGGGATCTTCCCAACCCAGGGATTAAACCTGGGTCTCCTGCATTGTAGACAGATGCTTTACCATCTGAGCTATTAGGGAAGTCCAAAGAGCATAATTTTCAACAAAAACTGCTTAGAACAGAGAGAATAGAGTCATTCATGGAGTTTTTCCTAACCAGACTCCATGTAGCCACCGTGTGCTGGCCAGTCCTGTTTTACTCAGGGGTCATCCCGAAGTCTGGGCAGGACTGCCCAGGTGTGGGCAGTGTGCTCTGGGGCACTGTCTGGGCACTGTGCACTTATAAAGCCGCCTCGTGTGTCACCCAGGCCCAGGGGGCTGGTGTGGGAGTGGTCACCATACGCCCCGGCTGGGCTGGCTGGCTGAAGACGTGAGTCCTGTCCCTTTTCTGGCCCTTTTGGGAGTGGTCGCTCTGAAGCACTCTGTCTTGGGCTGCGCTCCCCCCCCACCCCCGCCCAGCAGTCAGTGAGCCAGGCGCCATCTCCAGCCCCATGGGACAGATGGTGCCGTTTCGGGTATCGATGAGAACGGCGGATCGATGGCGCTGGCTGTGCTGAGGGGAACCAGGTGTCGTGGGCTTTTAGACACAAACAGACAAGCACTTAGAGGTTATCATGTCACAGGCTTCTTCCAGGACTTACACTGCCAGGCTGATGTGGAATTCTGACACCTCTGCGGGTGACTGGGACCAGGAAGTGCCTCAAGTTGTTTTGAGAGGTGTCCTTTTCTGTGCCCAGAGGGTGGAGAGAAGCTTCCTGCAGTGATGAGGATGAGTCCTGAGTCCCGTAGCTTACCACGCTTCTGGGAAGCCGCATCTCGAGCGTCTGGACCAGAGCCGCGCGCGCGCTGTCCCCACTGTTTGCAGCTGATGCTGACTTTAGGACCCGCTTTAGCGGGGGCCTGCTGACGCCTCGAGCTGTGAGTGCGGTTACAAAAGCACAGTGGAGCACCTGGGAGATTTAGGACACAGTGACAACAACCAGTCGTCAGCCTTGGTTGCCTTTCTCGGAGAACTGGTCTGTTATTTTAGATGGCCTACGAGAATATCGGGGAAAAATCAGCATGCGTGAAAAAAAGAAAAATCAATTTCAACTGAACTTGTTGCAGGTCCCAGTGTCCTAAGGTGTCCTAACAGGGCTTGTGATATTCGTGCTCTGATGCTCTCCCGAGCTCCAGACACGTCTGCTGTGACGACTGGCTTGTGAGGAGCGAGGCCCTGGGCTCTTCCTTGTTCACTTGTGCTCTGCCTGGAGCCGTGGGACCTTAGGTCCCCAGGTCCCCTGAAGTCTTCGGGGCCTCATTCCCTTGGACCTGAGAGACACAGTCTGTCTGCAGCCTTGTGGCCCAGATCAGCTGCTCCTGGGGGGTGTGTGTGTGTGTAGCTAACTGACAGTCTTGACAATCCGTGTCTATAAGAAGTTGGGATTGTACCAGGTGTGTGTGTGTTGTCTTTATGATGGACCTAGCACGTCTGTGTGTGTGAATCGATGGTGCACTTTGAACTTAAAAATAACCTCGTGTACCTGTAGGGCTCTGGGCTTTGAGGCTCAGACCCAGCGTTCTGGCAGTGCTCCAGATTGCTCAAGTAGACATGAGGTATTTAGTGGAACATCACCGCCATGGGTGAGGAGATGGCCAGGCCATTTTCAATCCTCAGGTATAGATGGCACAAGGTATAGTCGTTGGAGGGGAAGTCCCCTCCAAAGTCCAGTGTGCCAAGCGGAGCAGAGAGCACATTGCAGGATAGCTGCGAAGAAAGGCAGGAGACCACCGGGAAGATTACAGCAGAAAGGTGCTCCTGCAAAGGCTGCGGGCTGCAGCGGGATGTCTGAGAGAGGAGAGTGTGTGTCTGTGGGACGTTTCTCCTGACTTTGTTCTGTATATTGATTTTGTATCCTGCCACATTATGTAATTCATTTATTCAGTCTAAGTTTTTGGTGGTGTCTTTCAGGTATGGTAACATGTCATCTGCAAAATGGTGACAGTTTTATTTCTTCCTTTTCAACGTGAATACCTTCTATTTCTTTTTCTTGCTTGATCGCTCTGGCTTGGACTTCCAATCCTACACTGAGAGAAAATGGGGAGAGTGGGGATCCTTGTTTTTCAGAAGCTTTTTGCTTTTCATGTTTGACGTGCTGCTGGCTTTGGGTTTGTCACACATGGCCTCTATTGTGTTGGGGTACATTCCCTCCATATCCTTTTCTCATAAGTGGATGTTGCATTTTGTCAAAGACCTTTTCTGCGTGTATGGAGAGGCTCCCGTGGTTGTTAGCCTTCATTTTGTGAACGTGGTGTGTCGCATTGATTGCTTTGCGGATTTTATGTCATCCTTGCCTCCCTGGATAAAACTCCCTTCATGTGGTGTGTGGACCTTTTTGGTTCACTGATACTTTGTTGATGATATTTGCATCTGTGTTCAGCAGGAATATTGGCCTTTAATTTTTTTTTTCTCGTGGTGTCCTTGTCTGGTTTTAGTATCAGGGTCATGCTGGCCTCACAGAGTGAGTTTGGAAGTGTTTTCTCCTCTGATTTTATTCCAGCTACCAAAAGTTTCTAGTGGGTGGCAGGAGATTCTGTCAGTTGCACATAGGGTTTTCCTCTGGTCCCGAAACCTCAGTTCTGCACGACAGATGCAGTGATTCGAGAATGATGTTGCGGCCTTGTGGGTGGTGGGCCGGCCGCGCCGAATGTGGTGGGCTGTGGCCGCTGCTGGCAGGACAGCAGGGAAGAGCCTGCTGAGTCTCAGCTCATGCCGCAGAGAGCTGGGCCTTTCAGGCTAGGAGTTGTCAAGTGTGTCGGAGTTTCCTGCCTGGCTTATTAAGTGACCCTTCCCGTTGGCAGATGGGAATCGGCTGGCCTGACGAGGACAGAGTGTTTTCCTGTTAGCTCCTGGGCTGAGGGGTTCCTTAGTCATCTTGGACCATTGTTCCTGTTTTGGTGGTGGGGGTGGGGTGACCTGAGAGCCTAGGCTGGTTTTCTGAACACAACCACACTGACCTTGGGGATCAGTGGTCGGCAGGGTCTCTGAGCTGGTGCTCCTTCTGGAAGGCCAAGTCCTGCGTCATGGGGCTGAGAGCAGGAGCGTTTTCATTGTTCTCACTGAGTTAAAGTGTGGTTCTCTGGTTTCTGGTTCCTTTGCCTGTGAACTGGAACGCCCGTCTTCCCTGGATTCCTAGGAGTTGGGCCCTTTGGGCACGCCTGCTTCTGGTGGAACAGCCCCTGAAGGGTCTGACCCCGTCCACTGGCTGGCTCAGGTCACAAGCCTGCACGTGGGCCAGTGTTAGGTGTGCCCCATTCAGTGTGTGTGTGTCAGGCGCTCAGTCACGTCCGACTCTTTGCGACCCCATGGACTGTAGCTCTCTAGGTTCCCCTGTCCATGGAATTCTCCAGGCAAGAATACTGGAGTGGGTTGCCATTTCCTTCTCCAGCCCCATTCAGTAAGTGGGACAATCCTACTTTACTCTTCTGACTTGAGTGGTCAATGCGTGTTTGGAGACAGTGGAAGGAGGGCTTGTTGAGCTGGGGATCCTCCTCCAGGTGGGGAGCCCTGGGGTGTGTTGAGCGCCTGGGCCAAGAGGTGTTGGGGACTCTGTCCTAAACCTGAGGGCCCCTCCTCTGCCTGAGGCAGGGTGCAGGCACGGGTCAGAGGCGAGCCCAAGGGCAGGTTCTTGAGCTAGTCCGTAGTGGTTCTGTCCTGTGGCCATGGCGCCTTAGAGCTGGCCTCCCAACAGGCCCAGGCACAGGCAGCCACTGTGCACACGGGGCTGCCCTCCCCGTTCTCACCCTGAAGTTTCATGTAACTCAAGTGGATGCTTCAGCTCGAGGGCCACTGGGGCTTGTCGGGTTGCTTCTCCTGGACTAACCGTGAGACTTTCTGAAGAATATGTTGTAAAGCACAGGCATCACGTTATCCTAGGGAATCGAGTGCCTCTGGGCCAGTACGCTTCCAGCCCACCTGACGCCGGTGGTCTCTGATTTTTCCTCCAACTGTCCTGGGGGCCCAGGGTGGGTGGGCCAGCCTTGTGTTGGCAGGAGCCAGGGGCACACCCGTGTGTGCTCACCTGCGTAGAGCATGCAATCCAGAGGCAGCTGGTGCTCTCGGCACACACGGAAGGCTGGACTCTTTTTCAGAGAGATGCTGCTTTTAAAGCAGAAGAAGGAACTCCCCTTTGGAAATTGCCAAGTTGGTGGCAGATTCTTTGAACAGACTTTCCAGGGGCTTCGTGATCAGATTGATTGATCTTGGAAAGATGGGAGACCGGAGACAAGAGAAGGCCATGCTGTATGGGCCCATTTGATTTTTTCTCCACAGTTCTATGGCAACATTTTAAAAACATAACAGAAAAGTAGAGAGAATTGTGCTGTGAGCACCCACTTACCAGACTCCGTAGCTCTCTGCCCCACTTCATCCCAACACACCTGTCCATCCATCCATCGTATAATGTTCTGTGTTTCTTGGTAAGTGAAAGACATTAGTCTGTTTTATCCCTAAACATGTGCGTGTGTGCTGCACCATCTGGAGCTCAGTATTTGCTTGTGACTCTGACCCCGCTTATTATTGCTTGTTTAACAAACACAAAACCTATTGGCACGGCCATGAGATAACCACTGACTTTAATGTGTGTCTTGTAAGCCGACTCAGAAGACGCATGTCCTGAGGCTGCCACCTTAGGGAGGCTGATGGAACGTTCCCACCAGTCTTCTGCACGCCCTGCGGGCTCAGGATGGTGCTGGGCCCGCTTTCCCTGTCCCTGTATGCCAGACCAAGTGGTGGCCGCAGAGCTGCTGTCTGCGCTCAGGTCCCTCTGGACCCTGCTGCCTGGCCTTCCTCCCTGAAGTTGTGATGATGCAGCTCTGCACTATGAGACTGTCCACGGCTCCCACTGGGTGTTAGCCAAGGTTTTCAGACACAGAACCAGTTCCTTCATATGGAAAGAGAGCAGTATAAGAAGTTGGGTTGCACAACTCTGAGACCCTGAGCCAGCAGCCTGGAGACCCAGAGGAGCCAGTGGGGTAGTTCCAGTTCGAAGTCTGTCAGGCTCCAGACCCAGGAAGATCCCATGTTTCAGTTCATATCCGAAGGCTGGAAAAGACCAATGTCCCAGCTCAACATAGTCAGCCAAGAGAAAACTCCCCTGTTTGTGGGAGGGTCAACCTTTTTGTCCAATTCAGGAAGAGCCCGTGATTAGAGTTTGAAGTTAGAAAAGACTGATCTCCCAGCTTTCAGCTTCAGCCAGGCAGGAGGAGCTCCTTCATACTCACTGGAGCACCAGCCGCCTTCTGCTCAGTCCTTCAACTGATTGGACACGGCCTACCACACGAGGGAGGGCCGTCTGCTCTCTCTGTCAGATGGCAGATTGAAATGTCACCCTCATCTAGGAACACACACACACCAGAATAATGTTTGACCAAGAATGTCTGCCCACCCCTGGCCCCCATGGGCAAATCCAATTGACAGATGAATTCTAGCACTGCACACTGGCGCTGGTAAGACCCCAGACCATGCAGCTGGCAGGCAGGGCCCTGCATGAGCTGGTTCACTTCTTTGTGCAGTTTGCTCCTCTTCACTTTTTCGCTTTTCGCTATTCACAAATACCCGTGCAGAGGGAGTGGGAGTGAAGGACTTTTCCCAGGACATCTGCTGCACTGGCCATGGCTGTGCTGTGGGGTCTCAGGCTGGCCTCCAGTGCCCTTTTCTCTCGTTGCCCCCGGTAAATATACATGCGTTGCTTTTGAAATAAGGCAGGAATGTGTTTTGTTTTTAAAGAAGGATGACCCGATTTAAATCTTACTCTACAGCCCCGTGACATTTTGGACTCTGCCCCTGGTAAAGAGTCCCATGCTTACTCCATTGTGGAGACTGATGGGAGGCTCATCACCTCACCAGGGTGCCCACTGCATGTCTTTTGAGGCAGCAGTTCCTCATCACTGGAGCTGATATGCAGAGGCCGGGTCTCGAAATGACCCCGTTATCATGCTTTCTAAAGACATTTTTACTCTTAGAATGATTTAGGAACTTGTAAGGTTTACTTGAAGCCCCATTTTTTTGCATGGCTCTCTTGTGAGCCTTCGTGAGTGACCTCTTCACAAGCCCCATCTCCCGCCAACGCCCTTCCCTCCGATTACTGACTCTGCATGGAGGCCAGCTGACTCTACAGCGAAGCCCTGTCCTCTCTCCCTGTAGTGCTTCACCGATACAGNCAGATGCCAGGTAAGTAAACATGTATAGAATGCAGCATATGATTGGCTAACAGGGAGCCAATCAACAGCTAATAGAGTGCTGTCGCCGGAAGAGCCTGGCCTCAGAGGAGCTGGAGGGCGGAAGAGGTGGGGCTTTAGAGGTCGAGGGCGGTCCCGGGGACTGACGGGGCGGTGTGAGGGACTGTGTGAGGGGCGGGCCCGAAGGAAGAGTGACACGCATGAGCTAGCCCCGACTGTCGTCATGGCTGTCATCTTGAGCTTCGTCACCGCCCTCACCATAACTTAGCAGAATCGTGGCGGACATTTCTGGGAGCTCTCAGGTGTCCGTTCGGTCTGTCAGCGCACACTCACCCCAAGCGCGTCATGACAGGCAGGTGCCTCCCTCAGTCCTGCATGCTGGGCCGCCGTGCCACACAAGGGGTCCGGCACCCGAGTCACCCGAGGGGGCCCCGGACTTCGAGTCACCTGAGGGGGCCCCAGACCCTGAGTCACCTGAGGGGAACTCAGACCCTGAGTCACCTGAGGGGGCCCCGGGATCTGTGTCACCTGGGGAACACCGACCCTGAGTCAGCTGGGGCACCTCAGACCCTGAGTCAGCTGAGGCAATCTGGACCTCGAGTCCACTGGGAGGCCATAGACCCCAATTCTACTGGGGTGGCCCCAGACCCTGAGTCACTTAGTGGGGCCCTGGACTGAGAGTCATCTGAGGGAACCTGGACCCTGAGTCATCTGGGGAGCCCCAATAGCCTCAGGTCACCCTGTCCCATGCTGCTGCTGCTGCTAAGTCACTTCAGTCGTGTCCGACTCTGTGCGACCCCCCAGACTCCCAGGCAAGAACACTGGAGTGGATTGCCATTTCCTTCTCCAATGCATGAAAGTGAAAAGTGAAAGGGAAGTCGCTTAGTCGTGTCAGATTCTCCAGCGACCCCATGGACTGCAGCCTACCAGGCTCCTCCATCCATGGGATTTTCCAGGCAAGAGTACTGGAGTGGGTTGCCATTGCCTTCTCCAACCCCGTCCCATAGTAGCTTGTAAAAGGTAGGCAGGAAAGACACCACACTACATCATATAAGCAGGAAAGGCAATTCACTGACTAATTGAGGCTGTCAGGTATGTCGTCAGGAACCGATGTATACAGATGCTTAAGGACTGTGGTCAGGGACTGTTTTCTCCATCTTTCAGCTTTGTTTTATTCCCCTCTGGGGGCAAAAGGACCACCAAGACCTCTGGAAAAGATCTTGCAACTTCAACAGAAAAGGAAATTTCCTTTCCTAGTAATTTTAACACAAAGCACCAGAATGAGGGAAGCCTGACATACTGCACCATGGAGTTGCAGAATCAGACACAACTGAATAACAACAATGAGAATGAGTTTCATTGGGTTGACTTGGGTTATGACATTCTGAGCCAGTCTCTGGGACTAAATGGCTTCACCTTCTGGGCTGGAGGTTTGGCCTCCACAAGGAAATAACAATGCTCTTATGACTGTTAGGGGACTTGGGTGCTGTGCAGGGCAACATCCCATATTCTGTGTTGTCAAGGATCAGGTGCGGGAGTTGAGCTCTGTGACCTGAAGCTATTACTGTAAATAGATAGAAAAATAGTGATTATTATGATGATATCACTCTTACCATTGCCCTGTTAAATATGCTATTAGGAAAGCTGGAAGTTATGCTTTGTTTTGGATTTATGCTCACTGGACACTCCATATGGTGGCCAACATACTAGCAATTTGTTGTGGGGAGAATGGGGAAAAGTACTAGAATCTGTGTAGCTCCAAATGCTTTGTCAGCCCAAGAGACAAAGCACTCAGTTTTTTTTTTTTACTGCAAAGAATTTCATTAGACGTACGGTTTTGACAGTATTTTCCTTCAGAATTCTAAGTAAGCTCAGGGTGTATGATAAAGCACGTATTGTGGTTGGCAGCTACACATCTTGGAAAGTTCTCACCAGGTTGGAATGTTTCTGTCTTTCCCAAAGGTCCTAGCATAGGTTTAGCTGGAGTGTGCCTGGTGGTGGTGGTTTAGTCGCTAAGTCATATTCGACTCTTGTGACCCCATGGATTGTAGCCTACTAGGCTCTTCTGTCCATGGGATTCTCCAGGCAAGAATACTGGAATAGGTTGCTATTTCCTTCTCCAGGGGATCTTCCTGACCCAGGATGATTCCAGCTAAACCCTTTGGGGATGCAGGATTCCACAATAGCTCAACATATGGGAACCCCTAGAGTGTGTATCTACCTGCTTCTGTTGTTACCCTCTGGCCCCTCTTATGGAGAATGCAATGGCACCCCACTCCAGTACTCCTGCCTGGAAACTCCCATGGTAGGCAGCAGTCCATGGGGTTGCAATTGAGCAACTTCACTTTCACTTTCCACTTTGATGTATTGGAGAAGAAAATGGCAACCCACTCCAGTGTTCTTGGCTGGAGAATCCCAGGGACGGGGGAGCCTGGTGGGCTGCCGTCTATGGGGTCACACAGAATCGGACACGACTGATGTGACTTAGCAGCAGCAGCAGCAGCAGCCCCCTCTTAGGCTCAGAATGATGACCCTTTCCACTCTTGGGGGGCAGTTGACTAGGACTTCCCTGGTGGCTCAGACAGTAAAGCGTCTGCCTACAATGTGGGAGACCTGAGTTCGATCCCTGGGTCGGGAAGAGCCTCTGGAGGAGGGAATGGCAACCCACTCCAGTACTCTTGCCTGGAAAATCCCATGGACAAAGCAGCCTGGTATGCTACAGTCAATGGGGTCGCAAAGAGACACGACTGAGTGACTAAACTTTCACTTTCACGTTCCACTCTTGGGGTTTAATGATACGAGCCATGCTGGCTCAGGCTCTCTTACTAGCATCCGTGCCTCCAGTGTACACAAAGTCCAGAAGTTTCTAAGCCTTCTTCTTTTCTAGGAAAAGAAGCACATTTCCAGCTTTTGGGAAAGAAGTGTGTCTCATTGATCATTCGGTAAGGAAAGCAAACCTCAAGTACTTTGTCCCAATCCTGACATGTCCTTTGGTGGGGAGTAGAGCAGAAAATGTGGGTTCAGAAGCAGCATCTCATGAGAGGGTGTGTCAGCCAGTGGGGTCCATGATTTAAGGCGCCATGCAAGCCCCCAAATCTCTATATAGGGTCACCCACTGCCTTCCCTGCCCTTCAGTGCCTCATGCTACCTTGAGACAGGGGTTTAGGAGGTATGGGAAAACCAATGCTGCCCCTTAATGTATCTGTTCTGGACAGCTCTATCTGCTCCTGGAGAGGATGACTTTCTCTCTCCCCCAGCCTGTGGGTGTGGTGGGATCATATGGGATGGATATGGAAGGTTTTAGAAACAAAGTTCTGTATGCAGAACTTTGCATACAGACAACCGCAGAAAGAGCAGTCATCCATCCTAGAGTTGGTTGTATTTCTCCATTTTTAGAAAGAGAGATCCAAGACTTGCTCATAGTAATGCAACCGTAAGTGATTGCACATCCCAGCACACCGGGTCTGCAGGCTCCGTGGTCCCCCTCCAAGTGACTTTGGAGGGTCTCAGGACCGTCTGCAATAGCCGAGGCTCCTGTCCCTGCACTTGCCCTGGGTGCCATGTCTTAACCTTGCCCCCTCTGAGTATGGATTTACCATTCAGAGTGCCTTGCCTGGCATCCCTAATGTAGCGTCACATTCAATTCTGTTTTGTCTTCCTCTTGCTCAGATGTGTCCTGTCCCCAGCCCTGTTCATCGAGAGACCATCTGCTGTGAGTGCCAGGGCAAATTTGGGGGCTACCTGCCAGTGCCCAGGGCTAAGGCAGCACTGCCTTACTGGGTCCCTCTCTCCTTGAGACCCCAAAATCAGGTAGGTGACTTGAATCAGGGGTTCAGATTTATGAAGATATGATTGCATGTGATAAAATGGCACACATATAAAATATCCTGTTTGATAAATCTTGACATATGCGTACTCCCATGAAACCACCACCATAATTGTGATAATGTCAGTCATCTCTAGATATTCACAGGGGATTGGTTCCAGGATGCATGTAGATACCAAAATCCAGGGTGCTCAAGACCCTTGTATAAAATGGTATAGTGCAGTACATGTACACAACCCTGAAATGTTTCCTTTTCAAAATTTTATTTATTTATTTATGTTTTGCTGTGCTGGGTCTTCATTGGTGTGCTCAGGCTTTTCCCTAGTTGGGGTGAGTGGGGACTGCTCTCTAGTTGCAGTGCACGGACTTCTCACTGCGGTGGCTTCTGTTGTTGTGGAGTATAGACTCCAGTAGTTGCAGCACAAAGGCTCAGTAGATGCAGCTTGTGGCCTCTGGAGTGTGGGCTCAGTGGTTGTGGTGCATGGGCTTAGTTGCTTCTTGTCTAGTAGAATCTTCCTGAACCAGGAACTGAACCCCTGAACCATGCATTGGCAGGTGGATTCTTGACTACTGAACCACTAGGGAAGTCCTTCTTGTTCCCTTTTGTAATTCCACTCAACCCTCTCTCCCCGCAGTTCCCAGGCAACCATGGGTCTGTTTCTGTCACTATAGATTCGTTTGCATTTCCTTGAATTTTATATAAATGGAATCGTATAGTATGTGCTTTTTTTTGGTATGGTTTCTTTTGTGGTGGTGGTGGTTTAGTCGCTGAGTCGTGTCTGACTCTTTGCGGCTCCATGGACTATATATAGCCTACCAGGCTCCTCGTCCATGGGATTTCCCAGGCAAGAATACTGGAGTGAGTTGCCATCTCCTTCTCCAGGGACTTCTTTTGCTCAGCATGATTATTTTTGAGATTCATTTATAGGTCGTGTTCATTGATAGTTCATTCCTTTTTACTGCTTAGTAGTGTGTTGTTATATGGATAGACCATTCATCCAGTGAAGGACGTGTGGATCATTTCCAGTTTTTTTCTATTTTGTCCAACAAATAAAGCTGCTGTGAACATTTGTGTATAATCTTTGTGTGAACATGCCTTCATTTTCGGAGAAGGCAATGGCACCCCACTCCAGTACTCTTGCCTGGAAAATCCCATGGACGGAGAAGCCTGGTGGGCTGCAGTCCATGGGGTCGCTAAGAGTCGGACACAACTGAGTGACTTCATTTTCACTTTTTACTTTCACGCATTGGAGAAGGAAATGGCAACCCACTCCAGTGTTCTTGCCCGGAGAATCCCAGGGATGGGGGAGCTTGGTGCGCTGCCGTCTATGGGGTCACATAGAGTCAGACACGACCGAAGCGAGTTAGCAGCAGCAGCAGCAGCCTTCATTTTTCTTGGGCAAGTACCTAGGAAAGGCATTGCTACATTGTATGGGAGGCGTATGTTTACCTTTCTGAGAAACTGCCAACTGTTTTGCAAAAATGGTTGTTCCATTTTATATTCTTCCCAACAATGTATAAAGTTCCAGTTCCTTCATGTCTTCCTGAATGCTTGGCTTGGTGAGTGTTTTAATTTATGGCCATCTTAATAGGTGTTTATCTCATTTTATGTTTTTTTAATTAAAACATTTAAAAAATTTTGGTTTCAAAGATTGCAGGATCTCAGTTCTCTGAAAAGGGACTGAACCTGCACTCCAGGCAGTGAAAGTGCAGAGTCCCAACCCCCGGACCACTAGGGAATTCCCTCTCATTGAGGCTTTAACTTGTGTATTTCCACAGTGATTAATGATGTTGAGCATATCTTCATATATTTTTACCATATGCATATCTTACTTGATTTCTGTCTGTTCAAGTATTTTGCCCATTAAAAAAGTTGAGTTGCTTTTTTAAAAAAATTACTGAGTATTGAGAGTTCTTTATATATCTGGATACAAGTTCTTTATTAGATATTTAGTTTGCAAGTTCTCCACATTTTTTGACTTGTCTTTTATTTCTCTTATACTGTCTTTCAAAGAGCAGAAGTTTTAAATTTTGATGAAATCCAATTATCAATTTAATAATTTAGTCTTTTCTGGATCTTGCTTAGGCATGCCTGTCCCCAGCACAGTGGTGGATCACGGTTGCCTTTTATCAGGCTGAGGATTTCATTTCTATTTCTAGTTTGTTGAGAGCTTTTATCAGAAANTGAGTGACTTCATTTTCACTTTTTACTTTCACGCATTGGAGAAGGAAATGGCAACCCACTCCAGTGTTCTTGCCCGGAGAATCCCAGGGATGGGGGAGCCTGGTGCGCTGCCGTCTATGGGGTCACATAGAGTCAGACACGACCGAAGCGAGTTAGCAGCAGCAGCAGCAGCCTTCATTTTTCTTGGGCAAGTACCTAGGAAAGGCATTGCTACATTGTATGGGAGGCGTATGTTTACCTTTCTGAGAAACTGCCAACTGTTTTGCAAAAATGGTTGTTCCATTTTATATTCTTCCCAACAATGTATAAAGTTCCAGTTCCTTCATGTCTTCCTGAATGCTTGGCTTGGTGAGTGTTTTAATTTATGGCCATCTTAATAGGTGTTTATCTCATTTTATGTTTTTTTAATTAAAACATTTAAAAAATTTTGGTTTCAAAGATTGCAGGATCTCAGTTCTCTGAAAAGGGACTGAACCTGCACTCCAGGCAGTGAAAGTGCAGAGTCCCAACCCCCGGACCACTAGGGAATTCCCTCTCATTGAGGCTTTAACTTGTGTATTTCCACAGTGATTAATGATGTTGAGCATATCTTCATATATTTTTACCATATGCATATCTTACTTGATTTCTGTCTGTTCAAGTATTTTGCCCATTAAAAAAGTTGAGTTGCTTTTTTAAAAAAATTACTGAGTATTGAGAGTTCTTTATATATCTGGATACAAGTTCTTTATTAGATATTTAGTTTGCAAGTTCTCCACATTTTTTGACTTGTCTTTTATTTCTCTTATACTGTCTTTCAAAGAGCAGAAGTTTTAAATTTTGATGAAATCCAATTATCAATTTAATAATTTAGTCTTTTCTGGATCTTGCTTAGGCATGCCTGTCCCCAGCACAGTGGTGGATCACGGTTGCCTTTTATCAGGCTGAGGATTTCATTTCTATTTCTAGTTTGTTGAGAGCTTTTATCAGAAATGAATCCGTTTTCAGCAAGACTTTGTGTAGAGCTGGTGTTATTTTTCACTTCTTGTATTTTTAGATGTTGGCCTTGGATCTCTGTCTTATATGACAATGCACATGGCAGAAAGTGAGTCTTTCAGAGTCTTCCAAAAGCTTACCTCCTACCTTCTCCTCCTTTTCAGGGATAAAACATTCCCAGAAGCCCAAGCTTTTTTGTCCCCTTACTCCCCAGACCCTTTGTTGGCAAGTGGGGCTGGCTGATTCCTGACCTGGCCGCTTTGCATCGTAAACAAAGTTGGTTTCTTTTAATAAGAGGAGGAGTGATTGCCGTGTGGGTGCCCTGGTAGTTCTCTTGTTATGTCTTTGGGACTCTCAGCAGGCACGGTTGCTCTCTTGATTCTCCACCTAGCTGTCCCTCTGGCCTGAATATTCTCCCAGCTCTGGTCCCTGAGTCCTAGTGTTTCTTCTTTCCCAGTGGACGGTGCTGTGCAGGGAGCTGCCGTGGGCAGGATGGGGTCTTGTTGCTTCTGGTGCAGCACCTGCCATGGAGAATGGGCTTAGCAGGCATGGGTGGATTGAGTAGAAGTAGCCAGAGTATCCTTATCCTGGCAGGCAAAAGGGTTCTATGTGAGAGGGGTCCTGTGCCGTGGTGACAAGGAGCCAGGGTGCAGGGAGGTGCCCGGGTCTCCAGACCTCGTCTTGTCTCCTTTGGAGGAGGTCCAGGACTCCCTTCCTCCTTCCTACGGCAGTGTCTGTGCTTGGCAGCACACCTTACCCCCAGGCTCCAGTGCAGTCCTCCCGTGGCCTCAGGAGGTTGCAAGGGTTACTCAAAGTAGTTTTGATTATGTTTTATAATGTGAGTTGTGAGCACATGGTTGGAAATTCCCGCAGTGCAGCAGGGGTGTGGTACACAGAACTCTCTGTCCTACACTTCTTCCAGAGGTGTCCTCATTTGGCCTTCTGGAGGTTTTCCATGCTTGTGTTGGTTGGCTAGCAACATACAAGTCACCCTAAGACCTTACTTGATACAACAGTCACTGTAATAGCTCATGTGGCTGAGGGATACTCTGCTGGCAGCTTGGCCTCAGGTATCCCGATCTTGGGGTCAGTGGGCTGTCCCAGGCACTGTCTTGTGGCCATGGCAGAGATTTGAGGGCAGCTGGACACCTATGAGGTCTTCAGCTTGACAGATCTGGCTACTGTCACTTCCTACTTATTCTGTTGGCCAGTCCAGTACATGATCTGACCAGAGTCAAGGGGCAGAGTCTACTCTTCTGGAAGGGACTGCAGAATTGCAGGGCAAAGGGTGAGGCTAGGGGTGGTGATGAGGCATTGGGGTAAGGGTCTGACCCACCACAACTCATATACAAGCAACACTGTGCACATATTCTTTTTTTATTTTTTTATTACCATTTTTGATGTAAATGGTAGTATGCTCTATTCACAGTGCTGCATTTCTCATTTAATATTGCATCTCTGTGCTCATTGTATGTCAGGACAGACAGATCTGCATTATTCTTTCCAAAGACCATCCAGTCCCTTTGTCCCTGTGTCCATTATTTATTGTCCCTTATTACCAGATTCTGGCTGTTTGGTCGCTACAGTCAGTGCTGCACTGAGTGTTCTTGAGCAAATGCACATGTGTCTTTGCTGGATGCAGTCCCAGAAGTGCAACTGCTGGACCAAAGACTATCCATGTTAGACTCTGACCAGTGTGGTCAAGGTGCTGGCAGAGTCCTCTCTCTCGCTGAGATCGCTGAGGCTCAGAGGGGCTAAATGTGGTACCAAGGGTGCTCCTGGAGGCCAGCAGTTTCAGGACGGAGCCAGGTCTCCTGACTCCCCCCATGTGTCCCACCACAGCACCACGCCCTGCAGATGTGCAGGTGGTGGGTAATGAGGGTGCTGGCCACCCCTGGGAATATCGTGATGGGGGGACCTGCCCTCTCAGCTAGGCAGTTGTGGTGTCATGTGGGAGGGGTATAGGAGAGGCACTCTCCAGGGCCCTGTCCCTGAGGCTGAGGCTTTCTAGGGTGTGACTCCAACCCCCTTTGGGCCTTCTCTTCCCTTCCTCTGTTAGATCCAAAAGATGGTCCGTTCTTATATTCCCAAAACCACCAAGGCATGCCCCTGCCCATGCCACCGCTTTGGGGGCCACCTCCCGATGCCTAGGGATCAGGCCGTGATGCCCTACTGGGTGCCCCAGGCCCTGAGGTCTCACAAGAAGGTAAGAGGGAGGCTCGTATGGCAGCAAGGCCTGAAAGTGAGGGGTGAGCCGAGGGGGACCCAGAGATAAGGGGAAGGGTGCCGGGTTCCTTCCCCACAGTGGCCTCTATTGGTGTCTAGGGGTCTCCTCCAAGCTGTGGCCTAAGGCAGCAGAGAACAGGAGGCCAGTGGTACTCAGGGCAGGCCCAGGTCAGGTGTGCTGGTGGTGTTGGGAAGGGTGGGATACACCGCATTCTGAGGAGGGTCTGCTGCCACCTTTCCCATTGCTTCTTCTGCCTCTCCTCCTTCCCCTCTCCTCCTTTCTCTTCCCTCTTCTCCTCCAACTTGCTCACCTCCCTCCCTCTTTCTTCCCACCCCACCCTGCTGCTCCTTGCCTCCCCTCTACCTCACTTCCCTCGGCCTGTCTGAGCATCCTGCACTTGTAGCCCTAGCCTGGCAGGTATGGAGCGAGGGTTCTGGAGGCGCTGTAGCTCAAGAGTGTGTGCTCACTCTTAGGTTCTGTCTGGCTGCCTCCACAGCTCTGGGTTCCAGGTCAGTGTTTGTGGTGGGGTATGGTTGGCCAGGCCCAGCCCCGCTCAGTTCCAGGGCCACTCCTCTCCCTTGCTTTCTGAGTGTCCTGGAATTAGAGGCTTTTTCTGCCTTCACCCACATTCCATCTGCTGGTTTTCTGTCACCAAGTAGCAAACTGTCACCAGAATTAAAACCTAGAGGCCTTTTAAAAATAGAACATAACTTGCATTCTGAGCTGGTCTTGGACCCCTTTCTGGGAGTCTCCAGGCTAAGTCACTGGGCCCCCTTCTTGGTGGATCACTGGGCTGATGCAATTGCCCACGTTCTTATCTTTTCTCCTAGGTGGTGAAAAGGCAGCAGAGTTTTAAAGGCATCCCAGGTAACTCAGTGCACACGTGTCTCATCGCCCCCCTCCCCAAGGAAGATGGGGTTCTCATGAACATCATGATAGGAGTGGGGTAGACTTCTGTCATGATGGGCAAAACACAGAGAAGACTGCAGTCTGGCTCACACACCACTTCTCCGGCACCTACCCTTACCAAGCATCACTAATCACCCCTCATCTTTTCCCAGTGAACCCAGAGAAGCCTCAGACTCTACCAGTTATCAATATTGACTCTCAGGATGAAACCAATTTGCAACCTGGGGTTAGGTGATATCTGAAGTATATTTTAAGCTCTAATCTTCTATAACTCATGATGTGACTTGTGTATGTATGTGTTATATATGAATATGTATTTATGACAATGTGTAGGCTTGTATGTTGACATATTTCTATATTCATGTATTCCATGACACATTGTATGTTCATGACACCAGACTTATGCATATATTCATCATACAGTGTATACATATATTCATATGTTTGTGACAGGCATAGCATATACTCACATGTTCACAGCAGTTCATAATCATGACAAGGTGTGTTCACGTATCCTTAATATGTGGCCTGATGTGCACGTGTCCTCACACGCTCAGTCTTGGTGCGTCAGGAGATGATGTCTCTACTTGCACTTTTACTTTCTCCATCTCTGAAATGAGCAGAGGTGCTTTTCCTCACAGATGGTTGAGATGGCTGCTTTCTCTGCATTGCATGTGAGCAAGGGAGTGGACATGTTTTGTGCAGTCAGATCACACCCTCCCCTTTATGAGTGCCCTTGATGGACTCTGTGGAGGAGGAACTGGAGAGAACTGAGAGGTTGGGTGTCTGACAAGGGGTTCTTGTGATGAGCAGGTGATTTGAGTGGCCCACCCAGAGCCTGGGTGTGCGCAGGTCGGGGTAGAGTGGTTGGGAAATGAGCGACCACTACCTCTCATGCTCACCTCTTCATGTAGAAGGTACTTAACTTTTCCCTGATTTTAAAAGCACAGTTAGGAGGAGCATGAATTGTCACAGCCTTTGGCAGGAGGTTTGGAGGTATTGATGAAATTTTATAATGTGAAAAATCTTTACTCCAACAAGCTCATGTCTGAGTAATATCTGTGGGTACTCCATACGTGTCTGTCTGTAGCAGTGATTTCTTTGGCGAAAAATTGGAAGCAACTTAAGTGTCTCTTGGTGGGAGGATGGACATAAATAGAGGTGCATTTGAAATGTGGCACCGTCTACCTAGAGTCCACAGCTGTTAGGGATGATGAAACGGAACCCCCAACACATTGCAATGTAGAGTAACATGTCAGTGTAGCCCAGGCAATAGGATTCCACTAGTGTCAATTTTGTTCCCTGGTGGCTTAGAGGTTAAAGCATCTGCCTGCAATGCGGGGGACCTGGGCTTGATCCCTGGGTCAGGAAGATCCCCTGGAGAAGGAAATGGCAAACCACTCCAGTATTCTTGCCTGGAGAATCCCATGGATGGAGGAACCCACGAAGTTGCACAGAGTCGGACACAACTGAGTGACTTCACTTTCAGTGTCAATTTCAGAGAAGGCAATGGCACCTCACTTCAGTACTCTTGCCTGGAGAATCCCGTGGATGGAGGAGCCTGGTGGGCTATAGTCCATGGGGTCGCTAAGAGTCAGACATGACTGAGTGACTTCACTTTCACTTTTCACTTTCATGCACTGAAGAAGGAAATGGCAACCCACTCCAGTATTCTTGCCTGGAGAATCCCAGGGACAGAGGAGCCCGGTGGGCTGCTGTCTACGGGGTCACGCAGAGTTGGACACTACTGATACGACTTAGCAGCATCAGTGTCAATTTAAAAATGAAAGCTCCGTTTATGTGTAGGTGAAGTTTGGTTTCGTGTGTCTGAGCTGACAGTCACAGATAATCCCTGTAGGTGGGAAAGGGGCAGGTCACCCCAGCAAAGAGAGGCTTTTAGGGTGTGTGTGTGTGTGCATGGTGAACAAAATAGATAGCAACACGTTGCCTCAAGTTTTAGGTGGAAGAGCCAGAAATCACTTTATTTTAAAAAGTGGCTGTAGAATGAGACCCACCTGAGAAACTGTTCTTCTCACTGTATAGTCAATTTAGTGGTTTATTTTTATTAGTTGTTTTTGGCTTTGACTACTCTGCATCTTTAAGAAAGTATAAAAGCTTAGTCGTTTTATTAGTGAATCATGCATCCATTGATAACACTGTTAAAAACCAGTATTAATTTTTACTCCAGCCATGGTTTTATAGTTCAGGTGATTTATGTTAATAATATTTCAAGCCTCAAACCCATTCAAGGATAGGAATGAGAATGTGTTCACAGGACGGGAGTGAGTGCCAGTCTCACTGCCACTAGGAGGTTAGGAAGCCTTCTCTTCTCTGAGCTTCATACTGCTACTGCTGCTGCTGCTAAGTTGCTTCAGTCGTGTCTGACTGTGCGACCCCATGCACTGCAGCCTACCAGGCTCCTCCATCCATGGGATCTTCCAGGCAAGAGTACTGGAGTGGGTTGCCATTGCCTTCTCCAGAGCTTCATACAGAGTGACCTAAAAATAAGAGATGGTTCGTTGGCCTCAAATCCAGCTGATTTTCATTTTAGAAAAATCTGTGTTTCTGGTCTTGTAAATAGAGGGCTCATGTGCTTTTCTTCTTTACGCTCTTATGATAGAGTTTTTTATAAAGAAAATATAGTTTATATTTGTTAAGAATGTATTTTATATTAGTATGATTAGAGTCGGGGTACTACATTTTTAGTAGTAGCATATTAATAGCATAGTAAAAATAAATAAGAGATATAACATCGATGGCACCCCACTCCAGTAATCTTGCCTGGAAAATCCCATGGACAGAGGAGCCTGGTAGGCTGCGGTCCATGGGGTCGCAAAGAGTCGGACACAACTGAGCAACTTCCCTTTCACTTTTCACTTTCATGCACTGGAGAAGAAAATGGCAACCCACTCCAGTGTTCTTGCCTGGAGAATCCCAGGGATGTGGGAGCCTGGTGGGCTGCCGTCTATGGGGTCACACAGAGTCAGACACGACTGAAGTGACTTAGCAGCATAAAACATCAAGAGGGTCACATGTGATCAAAGCAGGTCTTGAAAAACCTAAAGAGCATTGAGGAGATAGAGATGTTGAATTCCATTTGTGTCTGTGGTGGTTGTTTACTGCTTATTATGGGAAGTTTCAGATACTCTGCAAAAGCCCATATTCCTTTCCCTTGGCTACAGCCACGATCAACTGGTCAACTCCTGGATGATTTGGTTTCTTCTGTGCTTCACCCACTCCATACCCCCTCCCTGCCCACCCCCCGCCAAAAAAAGGAAAAANCGTGTGTCTGAGCTGACAGTCACAGATAATCCCTGTAGGTGGGAAAGGGGCAGGTCACCCCAGCAAAGAGAGGCTTTTAGGGTGTGTGTGTGTGTGCATGGTGAACAAAATAGATAGCAACACGTTGCCTCAAGTTTTAGGTGGAAGAGCCAGAAATCACTTTATTTTAAAAAGTGGCTGTAGAATGAGAACCACCTGAGAAACTGTTCTTCTCACTGTATAGTCAATTTAGTGGTTTATTTTTATTAGTTGTTTTTGGCTTTGACTACTCTGCATCTTTAAGAAAGTATAAAAGCTTAGTCGTTTTATTAGTGAATCATGCATCCATTGATAACACTGTTAAAAACCAGTATTAATTTTTACTCCAGCCATGGTTTTATAGTTCAGGTGATTTATGTTAATAATATTTCAAGCCTCAAACCCATTCAAGGATAGGAATGAGAATGTGTTCACAGGACGGGAGTGAGTGCCAGTCTCACTGCCACTAGGAGGTTAGGAAGCCTTCTCTTCTCTGAGCTTCATACTGCTACTGCTGCTGCTGCTAAGTTGCTTCAGTCGTGTCTGACTGTGCGACCCCATGCACTGCAGCCTACCAGGCTCCTCCATCCATGGGATCTTCCAGGCAAGAGTACTGGAGTGGGTTGCCATTGCCTTCTCCAGAGCTTCATACAGAGTGACCTAAAAATAAGAGATGGTTCGTTGGCCTCAAATCCAGCTGATTTTCATTTTAGAAAAATCTGTGTTTCTGGTCTTGTAAATAGAGGGCTCATGTGCTTTTCTTCTTTACGCTCTTATGATAGAGTTTTTTATAAAGAAAATATAGTTTATATTTGTTAAGAATGTATTTTATATTAGTATGATTAGAGTCGGGGTACTACATTTTTAGTAGTAGCATATTAATAGCATAGTAAAAATAAATAAGAGATATAACATCGATGGCACCCCACTCCAGTAATCTTGCCTGGAAAATCCCATGGACAGAGGAGCCTGGTAGGCTGCGGTCCATGGGGTCGCAAAGAGTCGGACACAACTGAGCAACTTCCCTTTCACTTTTCACTTTCATGCACTGGAGAAGAAAATGGCAACCCACTCCAGTGTTCTTGCCTGGAGAATCCCAGGGATGTGGGAGCCTGGTGGGCTGCCGTCTATGGGGTCACACAGAGTCAGACACGACTGAAGTGACTTAGCAGCATAAAACATCAAGAGGGTCACATGTGATCAAAGCAGGTCTTGAAAAACCTAAAGAGCATTGAGGAGATAGAGATGTTGAATTCCATTTGTGTCTGTGGTGGTTGTTTACTGCTTATTATGGGAAGTTTCAGATACTCTGCAAAAGCCCATATTCCTTTCCCTTGGCTACAGCCACGATCAACTGGTCAACTCCTGGATGATTTGGTTTCTTCTGTGCTTCACCCACTCCATACCCCCTCCCTGCCCACCCCCCGCCAAAAAAAGGAAAAAGAAAAAGATTACTGTGGAGCAGATCACCACGAACTACTATATCCTTTCATTCATAAATATTTCAGTAGGGAATTCTAAAAGATAAAGACTCAGAAAACAGAGCCACAAAGACCCACAGTTGCCCTAGAAACAAACATAGCCGTGCTGTCTTCATCTGCATGGGCACTGCGTGAGTGCCCACACCCCAGGGCTGCGACCTGCCTTGCTGTGACACCTGATTCCTTTGCCCTGGTTTCCCGAGGGCTCTCTCATGGGTGCAGACTCGAGAGTACCCTGTCCCCACACCCCTCGGGGCCTGACTCGCTTTCTCTGCCTAGAAGCCCCTCTGGATGTGCACTCCGGGTGCAACTGCTGGCGGATCTGTGGTGAAGGGCGCCATCTCCTCAAGTGGCAGCAGCTACAGGCTCTTCACCAGGCTGGGCTGGTGGCCTCGGGGCAGCCAGAAAGCCCCCCAGCCTCCCTCCTGCCCCTCAGCCTCAGCCTCCTGACATTCCTCCGTGTCCTACTGAGAGTCATGGAGGCCATCCGGTGAGCAGGTGTGGATGGGGTAGTGGTGGCCTTGGGCTTATCTTACATCCTGGGGTTTAGTTGAGTTGAGGGTGTGGGAGAACTTGGTTGTCGCACAGCAGAGGGTGAGAGGTGGGCACCGCTCTGATTACTGTTATGTTGTTATCATCAGTTGCTCGTACCTGACACACACATCTTCTTCCAGAAAATGCAAGGGAAGAACAAACCAGATGCATCAAGGTTAGGGCCAGTGGTAGGGTGGTAGAGCATCTACCCACCTTTATTTCCTCACCTCTTCCCTGTTCTCAAGTTTCTAAATTCCCCTGCCCCCAAAAGACCACTGGTTTCAGTTTTTGTAGACTTCTGTTGTGTTGGAGTGGGAAGTGGATTTTATGCCAGCCTGACCAGCCATCCCTCTGGAGTTTAAGCACACTACAGCCTTGGTAAACCTGCTGTCTCTCTCACAGCCTGGCCCTGACTATCAAGGCTCCATATTGAAAAGCCCTTTCTCCAGCCTTGAACACACCTGGCCTTGCCCAGGCCTGCATTTCTCACATGGGGCCCCACTCGGCCTCTGGCACCACCCAGGAAGCCTCCAGGGCAACCTCAGGTTCACTGCAGGGCCTCTCCTTATCTGGTTACTTGCTTTAGTCCTCTCAGTAACAGCTCTCCTCCTCCTCCTCTTAACGCCCCAGTTTACCCATGTCCCCAGCCATTACCCATCCATCTTCTTCTTCCTGTTTCTTTTATCACACCTATATATAAATATATACAAACACACACCAATATGTAAATAGGAGGCATGCAAATACATATCAATATGCAAATGTGCACAATTAGAATTTACATATATTGATTTATTTACTTTTTGTCTGTCTCCTCCACCCAATTGTAAGAGGAATGTTCTAGAAAATGTCCAGTATCTGAAAACAGTTTCAGATGTCTTTTGCCCAGTTTTTCAGTTGTTCAAATAGGAAACCAGCTCTGTCATTGTCACTCCATCTTGTCTGGAAGTGGAAATTCCTCTCCCTGCATCCTTCCTGGCCACTCTCCTAGTATTGGGTGCTCCCTGTGGTCACATATGACACCATGATGCACATTTGCATACAGGTGCCTATAGTGGACCTGGGTTGCAGCTTCTCCAGGGCGAGTGCCCCGAGGAAGGAGCTGGCCAGGGTTCTGTCAGCTTTGCATGATCTGAATGTGTCAGCACTGTGAGACTTCCTTCTTTGTTTTTCTTTAAGTTTCATCTTTGTTTTTGTGTTTGCCAACTTGATGTCAAATTTAGTTGGACTCCCTGGTTCCCACTCTGGGAAGAGCAAAGATAGAAACTTGTCTGTAGATGATCCATATTAAGTATTAATAGGTGGTTCAGGTGGACCAAAGGAAAATTGCTAATACTTTTATGGGAGGTGTTTGCTTCTGAGCCAGGATCTTGGGGCAAAGATCAGGCTCTAACCAGCTGTTAGGAGAAATTCCTTACCTGTCTGGGGTGTATGTGGGGTGCCCTGTGAGATCCTGCAAAGCGCACACCCAGTTTATCTCAGGAGAAGCTGCTGGCCCATCTACTGGCCTGGCAGAGGCTTGCTAGAACTCAGAGGCCATAGGAGAATGGATGAGCTCCGACCCTGCCTGACAGGGAGCCCAGAAGAGTAGTGATGAGTCAACCCTTGCCTTCTCGTCTGGACTTGCTGTGCCTTCACTTTATTCAGTTCCTTCTACAGTTCTGCAGAGCTGGTGTTCTCCTTGGAGCCCAGAAGGGGAGAAGGGGGCTGACGGGGCTCAGTGCCTCGCCTCAGGTCGTACCCTGGACAGTGAGCCAGCCAGCGTGGCTCCCTGTCTCCTGCGCAGGGTCCTCAGTGGCTGAGTGTGCATCCTGCTCTGCCGTGGGGTTTCCTCCACCCTCCACCATGGGGAGGTTCATCACACGGGCCCTACAAGGCCACTGTGGTTTCATTTTGGGGGTCAGTTCCTAGTAATTGCTTTTCTCTTTGCTTTCTAGCCAGCTTTTTTGGGTATGAAGTTGGAATCAACGGCTACTGTCAAGAACATCAACAAAAATGTCCATCCTCCTCAAGGTCTTTAACAAAAGCCATCAAATCAGGGAGAGTCTGTGATAGTCGCTATTCTCTCAGTCAATGCAAGTTATTTATCATCAGGTGATTTTTAATTATAGTGGAGTTGCTGTGAATGTGGGTGAGATTCCATTATGAATATGATCAATAAATGTTATTTGTGAAATTCTTAAAGTGATCACTTTTAAAAAAATGATTTCCTCAGATTTTCCTTTGTAAGGGTTGGACTCGTTCTCTACCTCTGTGTCCCTGTGGGCGGGGGGCCATCTCTGAACTTCTCTTCCCTTTGTAAGGACAGCAGATCCTCTGGATGAGGACCCTGAAATGGCTTTAGCATCTGTTTCATGTGAGTCTCACTTTAAGTAACATAAAATTGTATGCAGTTTGTATTAAAAAAAACTGAGATATTGTTCACATACCATAAAATTCACCTTTTTTGGATTTAGGTGGTTTTTTTTTTGCTATATTTACAAGGTTGTACAATTGCCACTGCTACCTAATTCCAAACATTTTCACCCCCAAAAGAAACTCTATACCTGTTAAGCACTTACTCCTTGTTCCCTTCTCTCCTCAACCCTGGAAACCACTAACCTACTTTCTCACTTTTCCGATTTTTATAGATGGGGTATGTATCCTTTGTATCTGGCTTGTTTTCATTTGGCATAATATTTTCAAGGTTCACTCATACTGTAGCTTCATTCCTTTTTTTATGGCTGGATAATAAGCATTGCAAGGACAGACCACATCTTGTTTATCTGTTCATCAGTTGGTAGACATTGAGTTTTTTATACTTTTGGGGTATTATTAATAATGCTGCTGTGAACATTTATTTATGACTTTTGGTGTCAACATGTTTCATGTCTCTTGGGTATGTACCTGGGAGTGCTGGGTCATATGGTAACTCTCTTTAATGTTTTGAGGAGCTGCTTCAAGTTTCCACAGTGGAAAACACTGCCTCATTTTATTTGCTTATTTATTATTATTTTTTTTAATTTAAATTTATTAATTATTTTTTACAGCAAAGTTTTTAAAAAAACTTATTTAATTTTGGTTGCTCTGAGTCTTCAGTGCTGTGTGCAGGCTTTTCTCTGGTTCTGGTGAGCGGGGGTTATTCTTCATTGCAGTGTGCAGACTTCTCATTGCAGTGGCTTCTCTTGTTATGGAACACAGGCTCTAGAGCATGCGGGCTTCAGTAGTTGAGGCACACAGGCTCATTAATTGTGGCCATGAGGCCCCAGAGCCTGCGGGTTTCAGTAGTTGAGGATCACAAGCTTAGTTGCTCTGCGGCATGTAGAATCTTCCTGGACCAGGGATTGAACTCATGTCCCCTGCATTGGCAGGCAGGGAGGTCCCTATGCACCATTTTCCATTTCATATTCCCACCATCAGTGTATGAACTTTCTGATTTCTCTGTGTCTGAAGAGACTCGTGTACTCAGGGTGTTGCCATGAGTGCTAGTTGTGGGGTGACTCTTGCCTGTTGTTTCTGCTCAGGTCAGTGTGGGACCCACTCTGCAGACACAGGTGTATTGATGTTTCTGAGTGCTTCTGTGATGCGACCCCACCATGCAGCAGTGACAGGGCCTCCCTTCCCCACACCTGCACCAGGCATGCCTCCTCCTCTGAATCCCTGCCAATGTGAGAGGTAAAGCGTGCTGTTACTGTGATCTTTTAACTGGCATTGCTTAATTGAGGTGTGAGCAGTTCCTCATATGTTTGCCAGCATTTGTGCTGCCTCTGCTGCAAGTGGTCTGTCCACAGCCTTCGTCATCCCTTCTGCCATCTCACGTGGTTCCAGCTGAGGACAGCTGATGATGCCAGTTACTGTACTTAAAGCAAGACAGAAGAGTGAGGCATCTTTAACTGGAATGTCCTTGGACTTCAGAGTGCAGTCCTGGGGGCTGAGGTCATGGTCAAAGGTGTGTGTGAAGCATGGAAAGTCAGCCAGGCATAAAGCAAAGCACATGCTAATGTGTGTGGGTCCCTGAGTCACTAAAGTTTATGAGCTGGGATGGCAAAGTACAAACACTCATGGGCCTCCGATTGTCATCAGTTGACACAATTGGGACCTGAGACATGCTGTTTCATAGACATAGCTTTCTTCCTCAGGAGGTCTGACTCTACAGAAACTGAAAGCAAACAGATGGTCAAGTGGTGACGGTGCTAGGAAGAAAGGCAAAGCAGAAAAAAGATGGGTGGTGATTGGGTGGGGCCCTCTCTGAATAGGAGACCCTGGGTGGAGGATTAAGTGGAGTGACAGTAGGGACAGAGCCCCAGACTGTGGGGCGACAAGTGCAAAGGCCCTGAGGATGGATATGTGTGGAGCATGAGGAAGCTTAGAAGCCCAATGTGACTACAGCGGAGAGTGAAGTGGACTGTGGTCAGGGATGGTGGTCTGGAGGTTAGCTCAGGCCTGGTCCTGAGGTCTTGGCATCATTTGAGGGTCTCAGGGTTTATTCTGACTTGGAGAAGCCCTTCAGAAGCGCCTGGACTGAATGGCCCCAGGCTGGCTTCTAACCTGCTCTCTCTGGTGGCCATGGTGAGGACTGACTGAGGAGGGGCAGTCTCGTTACCTGGGAGGGTGGGAGTGAGCCTGAGCTCCTAGTGTGTACTGAGCATGGAGACAACAGGATTTGCTGGTAGATTGGCTGGGGTGGGAGAGCAGCAGCGGGAGTGGGTGTGGTGGACACTGTGGAGGAGCCACGTAGAAGTGCTGACATCACTGTTAGAACTGAGTCTGCGTGGAAGGGGGAGCTGTGGCTGGAGGGGTAAATTTGAGTCACCAGCTGGCTTGTTTTGGAGCCCTGGGGCTGGATGCAGTCACCTGGGAGTTGATGTAGGTGGGGAGGATGGAGAGTACGGCAAAAGGGGGGCCAGCTCCTGTGGGTCCTGCCACCTGCCTGCCCCAGGTCATCCAGGGCACCAGCAGACACACCTTCTCTACCACTGGGATTTCTGGACAGCAGAGCTGAGACTACATGCCNGGATTTTATGCCAGCCTGACCAGCCATCCCTCTGGAGTTTAAGCACACTACAGCCTTGGTAAACCTGCTGTCTCTCTCACAGCCTGGCCCTGACTATCAAGGCTCCATATTGAAAAGCCCTTTCTCCAGCCTTGAACACACCTGGCCTTGCCCAGGCCTGCATTTCTCACATGGGGCCCCACTCGGCCTCTGGCACCACCCAGGAAGCCTCCAGGGCAACCTCAGGTTCACTGCAGGGCCTCTCCTTATCTGGTTACTTGCTTTAGTCCTCTCAGTAACAGCTCTCCTCCTCCTCCTCTTAACGCCCCAGTTTACCCATGTCCCCAGCCATTACCCATCCATCTTCTTCTTCCTGTTTCTTTTATCACACCTATATATAAATATATACAAACACACACCAATATGTAAATAGGAGGCATGCAAATACATATCAATATGCAAATGTGCACAATTAGAATTTACATATATTGATTTATTTACTTTTTGTCTGTCTCCTCCACCCAATTGTAAGAGGAATGTTCTAGAAAATGTCCAGTATCTGAAAACAGTTTCAGATGTCTTTTGCCCAGTTTTTCAGTTGTTCAAATAGGAAACCAGCTCTGTCATTGTCACTCCATCTTGTCTGGAAGTGGAAATTCCTCTCCCTGCATCCTTCCTGGCCACTCTCCTAGTATTGGGTGCTCCCTGTGGTCACATATGACACCATGATGCACATTTGCATACAGGTGCCTATAGTGGACCTGGGTTGCAGCTTCTCCAGGGCGAGTGCCCCGAGGAAGGAGCTGGCCAGGGTTCTGTCAGCTTTGCATGATCTGAATGTGTCAGCACTGTGAGACTTCCTTCTTTGTTTTTCTTTAAGTTTCATCTTTGTTTTTGTGTTTGCCAACTTGATGTCAAATTTAGTTGGACTCCCTGGTTCCCACTCTGGGAAGAGCAAAGATAGAAACTTGTCTGTAGATGATCCATATTAAGTATTAATAGGTGGTTCAGGTGGACCAAAGGAAAATTGCTAATACTTTTATGGGAGGTGTTTGCTTCTGAGCCAGGATCTTGGGGCAAAGATCAGGCTCTAACCAGCTGTTAGGAGAAATTCCTTACCTGTCTGGGGTGTATGTGGGGTGCCCTGTGAGATCCTGCAAAGCGCACACCCAGTTTATCTCAGGAGAAGCTGCTGGCCCATCTACTGGCCTGGCAGAGGCTTGCTAGAACTCAGAGGCCATAGGAGAATGGATGAGCTCCGACCCTGCCTGACAGGGAGCCCAGAAGAGTAGTGATGAGTCAACCCTTGCCTTCTCGTCTGGACTTGCTGTGCCTTCACTTTATTCAGTTCCTTCTACAGTTCTGCAGAGCTGGTGTTCTCCTTGGAGCCCAGAAGGGGAGAAGGGGGCTGACGGGGCTCAGTGCCTCGCCTCAGGTCGTACCCTGGACAGTGAGCCAGCCAGCGTGGCTCCCTGTCTCCTGCGCAGGGTCCTCAGTGGCTGAGTGTGCATCCTGCTCTGCCGTGGGGTTTCCTCCACCCTCCACCATGGGGAGGTTCATCACACGGGCCCTACAAGGCCACTGTGGTTTCATTTTGGGGGTCAGTTCCTAGTAATTGCTTTTCTCTTTGCTTTCTAGCCAGCTTTTTTGGGTATGAAGTTGGAATCAACGGCTACTGTCAAGAACATCAACAAAAATGTCCATCCTCCTCAAGGTCTTTAACAAAAGCCATCAAATCAGGGAGAGTCTGTGATAGTCGCTATTCTCTCAGTCAATGCAAGTTATTTATCATCAGGTGATTTTTAATTATAGTGGAGTTGCTGTGAATGTGGGTGAGATTCCATTATGAATATGATCAATAAATGTTATTTGTGAAATTCTTAAAGTGATCACTTTTAAAAAAATGATTTCCTCAGATTTTCCTTTGTAAGGGTTGGACTCGTTCTCTACCTCTGTGTCCCTGTGGGCGGGGGGCCATCTCTGAACTTCTCTTCCCTTTGTAAGGACAGCAGATCCTCTGGATGAGGACCCTGAAATGGCTTTAGCATCTGTTTCATGTGAGTCTCACTTTAAGTAACATAAAATTGTATGCAGTTTGTATTAAAAAAAACTGAGATATTGTTCACATACCATAAAATTCACCTTTTTTGGATTTAGGTGTTTTTTTTTTTGCTATATTTACAAGGTTGTACAATTGCCACTGCTACCTAATTCCAAACATTTTCACCCCCAAAAGAAACTCTATACCTGTTAAGCACTTACTCCTTGTTCCCTTCTCTCCTCAACCCTGGAAACCACTAACCTACTTTCTCACTTTTCCGATTTTTATAGATGGGGTATGTATCCTTTGTATCTGGCTTGTTTTCATTTGGCATAATATTTTCAAGGTTCACTCATACTGTAGCTTCATTCCTTTTTTTATGGCTGGATAATAAGCATTGCAAGGACAGACCACATCTTGTTTATCTGTTCATCAGTTGGTAGACATTGAGTTTTTTATACTTTTGGGGTATTATTAATAATGCTGCTGTGAACATTTATTTATGACTTTTGGTGTCAACATGTTTCATGTCTCTTGGGTATGTACCTGGGAGTGCTGGGTCATATGGTAACTCTCTTTAATGTTTTGAGGAGCTGCTTCAAGTTTCCACAGTGGAAAACACTGCCTCATTTTATTTGCTTATTTATTATTATTTTTTTTAATTTAAATTTATTAATTATTTTTTACAGCAAAGTTTTTAAAAAAACTTATTTAATTTTGGTTGCTCTGAGTCTTCAGTGCTGTGTGCAGGCTTTTCTCTGGTTCTGGTGAGCGGGGGTTATTCTTCATTGCAGTGTGCAGACTTCTCATTGCAGTGGCTTCTCTTGTTATGGAACACAGGCTCTAGAGCATGCGGGCTTCAGTAGTTGAGGCACACAGGCTCATTAATTGTGGCCATGAGGCCCCAGAGCCTGCGGGTTTCAGTAGTTGAGGATCACAAGCTTAGTTGCTCTGCGGCATGTAGAATCTTCCTGGACCAGGGATTGAACTCATGTCCCCTGCATTGGCAGGCAGGGAGGTCCCTATGCACCATTTTCCATTTCATATTCCCACCATCAGTGTATGAACTTTCTGATTTCTCTGTGTCTGAAGAGACTCGTGTACTCAGGGTGTTGCCATGAGTGCTAGTTGTGGGGTGACTCTTGCCTGTTGTTTCTGCTCAGGTCAGTGTGGGACCCACTCTGCAGACACAGGTGTATTGATGTTTCTGAGTGCTTCTGTGATGCGACCCCACCATGCAGCAGTGACAGGGCCTCCCTTCCCCACACCTGCACCAGGCATGCCTCCTCCTCTGAATCCCTGCCAATGTGAGAGGTAAAGCGTGCTGTTACTGTGATCTTTTAACTGGCATTGCTTAATTGAGGTGTGAGCAGTTCCTCATATGTTTGCCAGCATTTGTGCTGCCTCTGCTGCAAGTGGTCTGTCCACAGCCTTCGTCATCCCTTCTGCCATCTCACGTGGTTCCAGCTGAGGACAGCTGATGATGCCAGTTACTGTACTTAAAGCAAGACAGAAGAGTGAGGCATCTTTAACTGGAATGTCCTTGGACTTCAGAGTGCAGTCCTGGGGGCTGAGGTCATGGTCAAAGGTGTGTGTGAAGCATGGAAAGTCAGCCAGGCATAAAGCAAAGCACATGCTAATGTGTGTGGGTCCCTGAGTCACTAAAGTTTATGAGCTGGGATGGCAAAGTACAAACCCTCATGGGCCTCCGATTGTCATCAGTTGACACAATTGGGACCTGAGACATGCTGTTTCATAGACATAGCTTTCTTCCTCAGGAGGTCTGACTCTACAGAAACTGAAAGCAAACAGATGGTCAAGTGGTGACGGTGCTAGGAAGAAAGGCAAAGCAGAAAAAAGATGGGTGGTGATTGGGTGGGGCCCTCTCTGAATAGGAGACCCTGGGTGGAGGATTAAGTGGAGTGACAGTAGGGACAGAGCCCCAGACTGTGGGGCGACAAGTGCAAAGGCCCTGAGGATGGATATGTGTGGAGCATGAGGAAGCTTAGAAGCCCAATGTGACTACAGCGGAGAGTGAAGTGGACTGTGGTCAGGGATGGTGGTCTGGAGGTTAGCTCAGGCCTGGTCCTGAGGTCTTGGCATCATTTGAGGGTCTCAGGGTTTATTCTGACTTGGAGAAGCCCTTCAGAAGCGCCTGGACTGAATGGCCCCAGGCTGGCTTCTAACCTGCTCTCTCTGGTGGCCATGGTGAGGACTGACTGAGGAGGGGCAGTCTCGTTACCTGGGAGGGTGGGAGTGAGCCTGAGCTCCTAGTGTGTACTGAGCATGGAGACAACAGGATTTGCTGGTAGATTGGCTGGGGTGGGAGAGCAGCAGCGGGAGTGGGTGTGGTGGACACTGTGGAGGAGCCACGTAGAAGTGCTGACATCACTGTTAGAACTGAGTCTGCGTGGAAGGGGGAGCTGTGGCTGGAGGGGTAAATTTGAGTCACCAGCTGGCTTGTTTTGGAGCCCTGGGGCTGGATGCAGTCACCTGGGAGTTGATGTAGGTGGGGAGGATGGAGAGTACGGCAAAAGGGGGGCCAGCTCCTGTGGGTCCTGCCACCTGCCTGCCCCAGGTCATCCAGGGCACCAGCAGACACACCTTCTCTACCACTGGGATTTCTGGACAGCAGAGCTGAGACTACATGCCAGGCTGAAAGACTGTGATCTGGTCACTAAAACAATACTGTTCAGTTCAGTCGCTCATTTGTGTTCGACTCTTTGCGACCCCATGAATCGCAGCACGCCAGGCCTCCCTGTCCATCACCAACTCCCAGAGTTCACTCAGACTCACGTCCATTGAGTCAGTGATGCCATCCAGCCATCTCATCCTCTGTCGTCCCTTTCTCCTCCTGCCCCCAATCCCTCCCAGTATCAGAGTCTTTTCCAATGAGTCAACTCTTCGCATGAGATGGCCAAAGTACTGGAGTTTCAACTTTAGCATCATTCCTTCCAAAGAAATCCCAGGGCTGATCTCCTTCAGAATGGATTGGTTGTGATTGACATGTCGCATAGCAATAAAAATGGGATCTGATGTCGTTACTCCTCCCCCCTCCCTAGCTTCCTCCCCCTCCTCCTCTCCTATTTCCTCTGACTCCTTCTCTCCCCCTATTACCCATTTTTTTCTCCTCCCACTCCTCCCAGTCTTATTTCTGGGTAATCTTTTTGCCATCAGTGATCATGTACAAGAGGCTCTCTATATAGCCTAGGGAGGGCCAGCTTCAGGATCTCACGGTCTGTGTCCTCCTGGTGCAGAACTGTGGAGGACCCCCTCCCCTCCATTACCACCACCAAGGGGTTGCCATGGACAGCGGTGCCTGGTGGGCTATAGTCAGTCCATGGGGTTGCAAAGAATTGAACACGACTGAGCGACATACTTAATGGTAAAGGTGGTAAATTTTGTTTGTGCATTTTACTATAATAAAAAATTAAATGGAAACAAAACTGAAATCATTGGTATTTACCATTGGTGTCGATCATTTGCTTGTTGTGCTCACAGCTGTTGTCAACTCTGGGTGTTGTAGTCTGTGTCTCGTGCAGCCTAGGGGACCTGAGGGCTGAGAGTCAGGTAATTTCCAGGGCAGCGGGATCCTGTTGAACTGCTCTGCATGTTTTACGAGGTGCCTACTATGTGCTAGGGGTCGTGCCAGCCACTCGTGTGGTTCCAGCACCCAGTGTGAGGCCTCTTAATTGGCTTCGAATGTAGCTGCGGTGTTCTGAGCCGCTTAACGACCTTGGGTAATGAGGTGTCTCAGGCTCAATATTTGTTTAATGCTTTATTCATGGGCACAAAACAGTGGTAACATTAACTTCAGGGGGAACTTTAATGATGTATGTGTTTGGTGAAGTCCCCAGCTCCCGACCCTTAAGGTGCTAGATCTGTTTGGGGCCATGTGAAATGTTTTGCATCACTTACAAGAAAGAAAAAAGAGGTGCTGTTTTTCTTTGGGAAAAGATGAGGTATTTCACAGCCAAACCTTGTTCTCCTGTGGAACATTTGTCAAAGACTGCAGAAAGGAAACACATGGAAATTTCCAATACTTCTTCTAAAGGAAGGAGTTGGATTTGTCACATCCCATCCACCCATCTCCTCATCTACTCACCTGTCACAGGCTGAGGTCTGCTCTATTCCACCAGTTCTGGGGTCAGTGTGTGCGTTCAGCCAGCTGGATGAGGCCAGTGATTTCATCTTTCTGAGACTTGCCAAGTGAGGCTTTGTTGATGACAGGCTTGGTGACTAGCCCACAGCCTGGCCTAGAGCAAGCAAGCCTTCAATGCATGTAGTCAAGTTGTAGCCATGACCGATAATAATAGTAATATATTCTGAGATAGGCACTGTTTTCACTCCATGTTACATATGAAACTGAGGTAGAGCCCTCTGGTTCTGTTTCCTCTTAGAGTACAGGTGTGAAATGTGCAGGAGTCTGGCCAGGCTGGACCCTTGGAGCTGCTCCTTGCTGCTTGAGTGGCTGTGACTTCTAGATCCCTGGGTACTCCCATGAGCCTGGGATCCAAGGGCCTGTCTGAGAGGAGGNGGTCTGCTTAGGGGACAGAGGAGGACGTGTTTAAGCTGAGCAAGACTCCAGAGGGGGCCCTGCAGGCTGGGCCTGAGCTGGAGCTCTGTTGTCGCCCGCCCCTCCCCCAACCCCTGTCCCCAGCAGCATGGCCTTGGCCATGGGCAGTGGGGAGTGTGGCGAGTGGCCAGGACTCTGCAGGAAAAACCTCCTCCCCGGGCCTCAGTTTCTATCATTAAGGTGTATTCGTTGAGGTCAGGAGAACATTCTCAGCTCTCTACCCCCATCACCATCCGTGCTCTCAGAGGGAGCTCTGCTTACAGGCTTCAGGAGGAAGAGCTGGACCTCGCTGTCCACACTTTCCCTTCTCTTGGGCCCTGGAAAGTGCCTAGAAAACAGCCCTAGGAAACGGTTAGGAAGGTGAGTGCCTACATATGAAAGCATCTGTACAGTTAGAAGACCCATTTGCCAGAATTCTCTGGGCCGTTCAGAAGTTTCCCCCTGAGGTTCTTCTCTGCTGTCTCATGAGCTTCTCATGTCCTTTATGAACTTGGCTATTGACAACTGGGCTCCTGGAAACTTCTGTCCTGATTAATGTCAAACCATGCACTTTCATGATGACTATGCCCTCCCGGCCTGGATGGGACCCTTGCCTCTGGCTTTTCCCAGTATGTCTCCTGTCTAGTCTTTCACAGTCAGTTCCGAGACAGGAGGGGGCACCTTCGAGGTTGTGTGATCCTACCCACAGTGGGAGGACGAATGAGGCAAAGGCCATTCTCAGAGGATCCTGGGCCTGGATGGAGGAGCAGTTGCTACAGACTCAATAGCTGTGTCTACAGCTCTCCACCCACCCCACCTCATTCATATGTTGAAACCTAATGCCCAAGGCACAGAGTTTGGAGCTGGGGCCTTTGGGAGGCGAATAGGTCATGAGGATGGAGCCCTGGTGAGTCGCATTCTGCTGCTGCTGCTAAGTCACTTCAGGCGTGTCTGACTCTGTGCAGCCCACCAGGCTCCTCCGTCCCTGGGATTCTCCAGGCAAGAATACTGGAGTGGGCTGCCATTTCTTTCTCCAATGCATGCAGCATGCTAAGTCACTTCAGTCATATCCGACTCTGTGTGACCCTATGGACAGCAGCCCACCANACCAGGCTCCTCTGTCCGTGGGATTCTCCAGGCAAGAGTACTGGAGTGGGGTGCCATTTTCTTGTCTTGAGGATCTTTCTGACCCAGGAATTGAACCCTCTTCTCCGGTAGATTCTTCACCGTCTGAGCCACCAGGGAAGCCCAAGAGCCAGTTAAGGAAACATCTAATCATTGCTGCAAGAAGAAAATAAAGAAAATCTTCATGCTTAAAACGAAAAAAAAAAAAATCTAAGACATTAAAGGAGAATTGCAGACATTAGATTCTTTATCACTGTTGCTTTAAAAAATATATATTTCTTGTCTCTGAAGGACCTTGGTTTTCCCATTTCTGATCCGAGGAGGGAAGCCCATGCCGTTGTATGCCTTCCTGTTGGCATTCGTCTTCTGCACCTATAACGGCTACCTGCAGAGCAGGTATCTGAGTCAGTACGCAGTGTACGCGGACAACTGGCTCCGAGACCCCCGGTTTCTAACAGGTGAGTGTCCTCAGTGACGCATTCCGTCCCTGTAACCTTCAGCCCGGTGTTTACCTTCCCGTAGGGTCCAGTGAGAAAGCACAGGCGTCTTGAGAGAACAGAGAGTCGTGAAGGCCCCTTGACCTAGGCTGGGGGGCTGAATGCTGGCGGGATGGAGGGCCAGGCTGTCCCCGTGACGCAGGCGCCCGGCTCCCTCGCCCACTCAAGCGCCGAAAGCACAGGTACCTGTTCTTAAGATGACCTAAAAATAGCAACAAGCTGCAGCAGACTGAGCACGGGGCCAAGAGTGAGGATGCTTGGGCACTAATGGGCCGTGTAATCTAAGAAAGTCATCAAACCTCCTACAGTTTCTTCTGGAAAGCGAGAGAAAGTTGGTCATCTTCAGCGAGGCAGTTAGACTTTAAACTCTGAGGTTTATGAAAATTTTTTTTATTTATTTTTATCAATTAATATAAAGTAGCACATTTTCCAGGCTTCCCTGGTGGTGGCTCAGATGGTAAAGAATCTTCCCACAATGCAGGAGACGTGGGTTCCATCCCAGAGTCAGGAGGATTCCCTGGAGGAGGGAATGGCAATCTGTTCCAGGATCCTTGCCTGGAGAATCCCATGGACAGAGGAGCCTGGCGGACCACAGTCCTTGGGGTCACAGAGTCAGACACAGCTGAGCAACTACCACTTTCACTTTTCCGGGAGACTCCATGGACAGGGGAGCCTGGTGGGCTCCAGTCCACGGGGTCACACGGAGTTGGACACGGCTGAGCGACCTAGCACACACCCACGCTAGCTCCACAATCTGTGCCTCCGTGAAAGGCCAGACTGAGCTGTTGTGTTTGCTCCCTGCCCCCAAATGCGATCTCGATTTACCTGCTCTCTATCTGATTTTCTTCTGCCC
>SJYV01008537.1:862959-919702 GCA_006410875.1 Neotragus pygmaeus | reverse complement strand
GTGTGTGTGTATCTGTGTGTCTGTGTGTGTGTGTGTGCCTGTGTCTGTGTATCTGTGTACCTGTGTGTGTGTGTCTGTGTATCTGTGTGTGTATCTGTATCTGTGTGTGTGCGCCTGTGTGTGTGTGTGTCTATGTGTGTCTGTCTGTGTCTGTGTGTGTGTATCTGTGTGTGTGTGTGCCTGTGTCTGTGTGTGTGTGCCTGTGTGTTTGTGTCTGTGTGTGCCTGTTTGTGTGTGTGTCTGTGTGTGTGTGCCTGTGTGTGTGCCTGTGTGTGTCTGTGTGTCTGTGCCTGTGTGTGTGTGTCTGTATATATGTATCTCTGTGTGTGTATCTGTGTGTGTGTCTGTATGTATGTATCTGTGTGTGTGTATCTGTGTGTGTGTATCTGTGTGTGTGTCTGTCTGTATGTATGTATCTGTGTGTGTATCTGTGTGTCTGTGTATCTGTGTNGTGATTGACATGTCGCATAGCAATAAAAATGGGATCTGATGTCGTTACTCCTCCCCCCTCCCTAGCTTCCTCCCCCTCCTCCTCTCCTATTTCCTCTGACTCCTTCTCTCCCCCTATTACCCATTTTTTTCTCCTCCCACTCCTCCCAGTCTTATTTCTGGGTAATCTTTTTGCCATCAGTGATCATGTACAAGAGGCTCTCTATATAGCCTAGGGAGGGCCAGCTTCAGGATCTCACGGTCTGTGTCCTCCTGGTGCAGAACTGTGGAGGACCCCCTCCCCTCCATTACCACCACCAAGGGGTTGCCATGGACAGCGGTGCCTGGTGGGCTATAGTCAGTCCATGGGGTTGCAAAGAATTGAACACGACTGAGCGACATACTTAATGGTAAAGGTGGTAAATTTTGTTTGTGCATTTTACTATAATAAAAAATTAAATGGAAACAAAACTGAAATCATTGGTATTTACCATTGGTGTCGATCATTTGCTTGTTGTGCTCACAGCTGTTGTCAACTCTGGGTGTTGTAGTCTGTGTCTCGTGCAGCCTAGGGGACCTGAGGGCTGAGAGTCAGGTAATTTCCAGGGCAGCGGGATCCTGTTGAACTGCTCTGCATGTTTTACGAGGTGCCTACTATGTGCTAGGGGTCGTGCCAGCCACTCGTGTGGTTCCAGCACCCAGTGTGAGGCCTCTTAATTGGCTTCGAATGTAGCTGCGGTGTTCTGAGCCGCTTAACGACCTTGGGTAATGAGGTGTCTCAGGCTCAATATTTGTTTAATGCTTTATTCATGGGCACAAAACAGTGGTAACATTAACTTCAGGGGGAACTTTAATGATGTATGTGTTTGGTGAAGTCCCCAGCTCCCGACCCTTACGGTGCTAGATCTGTTTGGGGCCATGCGAAATGTTTTGCATCACTTACAAGAAAGAAAAAAGAGGTGCTGTTTTTCTTTGGGAAAAGATGAGGTATTTCACAGCCAAACCTTGTTCTCCTGTGGAACATTTGTCAAAGACTGCAGAAAGGAAACACATGGAAATTTCCAATACTTCTTCTAAAGGAAGGAGTTGGATTTGTCACATCCCATCCACCCATCTCCTCATCTACTCACCTGTCACAGGCTGAGGTCTGCTCTATTCCACCAGTTCTGGGGTCAGTGTGTGCGTTCAGCCAGCTGGATGAGGCCAGTGATTTCATCTTTCTGAGACTTGCCAAGTGAGGCTTTGTTGATGACAGGCTTGGTGACTAGCCCACAGCCTGGCCTAGAGCAAGCAAGCCTTCAATGCATGTAGTCAAGTTGTAGCCATGACCGATAATAATAGTAATATATTCTGAGATAGGCACTGTTTTCACTCCATGTTACATATGAAACTGAGGTAGAGCCCTCTGGTTCTGTTTCCTCTTAGAGTACAGGTGTGAAATGTGCAGGAGTCTGGCCAGGCTGGACCCTTGGAGCTGCTCCTTGCTGCTTGAGTGGCTGTGACTTCTAGATCCCTGGGTACTCCCATGAGCCTGGGATCCAAGGGCCTGTCTGAGAGGAGGCCAGAGGTTGTAATTTCCTACCTCTGGACACAGTGAAAAGATTAGAAACAGAAAGATTATCATTTCATTTCTTTTTCTATTTAAATAGCTACCTTCCTTCCTACTCTCCTCCAATCATTCCAAACAAAGTTCGCTTGGGGTTTTCAAGCTTCTTCCTTGTTTCTGTCCTCTCAGGTGAGTGAGAAGCTGATTACGACCCAGGTGGGCACAAGCAACCCCTGTTTGTGCAATCCCAAATTCTTCCTTCTTAAATAAAATTTAAGACCATCTGAAAACGAGCTGTAGGGGTGACCTCTCAGCTTTGATTCTTGGTGGAGTTTCTGAAAGGCATATGAAGCTGAGCCTGCTAATGCGCTGAAATAATTACCTTCAGCTCCAGGGAGGTGTTAATGCCTGAGGTATTCGCTTGCCAGTTGTCTTGCAGCTAGTGAGAAGCAGTGTCAGCCTCTCCCACTTACTGTCAAGTCACAGCCTCACCATCTTTTCCAGGCTTGCTGTCGATCCCAGTTGATGGCAGCCACTTGACTCTGGTCCAGAGGATGACGTAAGTGCCTCCACCTGTGCTTCCGGATGGTGTCCTTGGGGACAGACTAGACAGGTGGTGGCAGCCAGCTTCCACGATGCCCAGGGAATCCCCCTCCTGGAATTCACATCCTTGTGAACCCCTGCCCCACTCATTGCACCATGGTTGGTCTGTGTGGCCAGAAGACTCTGCAGAAGTGACACTGTCACTTTTAAGGTTGGGTCCTGAACAGCGCTGCGGCTTCCATCTTGGTGCCTCTGCCTCTCGCTCTCCTACTCCCTCTGCTCTTCGTCCTCCAACTCTCTGTCTCTCTGCCTTTCTGTCTGTCTCTCTGACTCTTTCCCCACCCTTCCCACTTCTCTCTTGGCTCCTTTTCTTTGTGGAAGCTGGAGGCCATGTCCTGAAGAGCCCTGTGGAGAGGCCGCATGCCAAGGAACCTCAGCCTCAGTCACTTGAGTGAGTGTGGCTGCAGGTCCTTCTGCTTGTGCAGAGCCTTCATGACTGCACCGTGCCATCTGCATGGTGACTCTTCCTGCAGGAAAGTATCTTGGGTCTAGTAAGAGCTGGAGACATTTACTCATTTACCCACCTATCGAGTGGACAGCTGATCATGAATAAACTCAGGAATGTAGGAATGTGAGGAGATGCTTCTAGTAAATGAGCTAGAGAGCCTTCTTTGTGGCAGTTACTAAGCGTTACATCAGTGTTTTGCTGTTCTGTTATGGGAAAGGGGAAGGGAAGTGAACTGATGTTTTTTAAGTGTCAGCAGTAATGATACCTACTCTTCACTGTTTCCCACCTCTACCTGCTTCACATTCTTTTTACATGCATGTTATTAATTCATCCTTCCTTTAACAGGTGAGGTAATGGAGGTCCAGAGAGGTATAGTGATTTGCCCAAGGTCACACAGCCAGGCAGTGTGTGAGTGTGGGTTCAGCCGAGCAATGTCTCTGCAAAGGGGTGAATAGTGAATGGAACAGATGTGGAAGGGACAGCACACCAGAGCTTGAAGGCACTGATAGACGGTGATCATGTTACCAAGAAAAGAAAAATTGAGATATACTGGCTGAAAAAATATTTTTCTCAGGTGTATGAATTTATAAGAAAAAGAATCTTAAAAAACAGTCAAAAATTGCTTGTTTTGAAAAGAAGAAAGTTACATGAAGAGAAAACAAAATTATGCAAACAGGTTTTTACCTGTCAATGTTAGTCCATATCATATCAGAATGTTGGAAATTGGGAAGACCCTGGAAAATGGGGCACTTATGGTCATCATGGTTACATGATCTGATTATTCCAGATTAGCTCTGAGGATTGAAGCTTTGGTCACTTTATCCTCCTGGTGAAGCAGCTGGCTAGGTTTCAGGTCCTGGCTATTCCTGGGTCAATCAGACTAATTTTTAAGTAAAATTTTAATTTTTTGATAACTTCAGATTTGTCAAAACTAAGGAACATTGCTCTTAAGTAAACTGTAGATGGTATTCAGATTACACCAGTTTTTCCATTAATGTCCTGGGGCTCAATTCAGGATACCTTACTGTATTTCTCATACCTTTTGAGTGAACTTGAATTTGCTCTCAAAACCTTGGACCCTGAGCTGAAGTCCTACTAGCTAATAAGGAATCTGTTCAGCTGTACCTTTAAGGGATAGCAGCCTAATAACTTCTTGGGCTTTAAGCCCATTTCCTCCAGTGGCATGGTGGTCACAGTGGGTAGATATATTTCATCTCCTGGGCCAATTGTAATCTGTTGGTGGGTCTGCATAGTGTGTCAGGAATGAGGAGACCCCATCTGAATACCGTGATCAACTAGCAAAGTCTTCTAATCATGGGAGTAGAGAGGAGTGATGTGTGCTGAGTATATGCCTTCAGCCCCAGAATGTTTCACATTTCAGCATTCTGTCCCCATGTCTAGGAGGGGAAGTCATATTTGAGTGCAGGATTATGGAATGAGGTATCTCTACCATCCCAGGCACACTTAGACAAGGGTAGTGGTTGTGGTTGTGGTGATGGTGATGTAAACATAGCTAGGTACCATTTATTGAGTGCTTCATAAGACTCAGGCACTGCATTAAGTGTGCCACGCAGATATTGTGCTTATTCCGTAGAACAGCCCTGTGAGGTAGGGCATGATTGTCATTCCCATTTTATAAATGACAAAGTTAAGACATAGGTAAGGAATTTTTTCTAACCCCTGCAGCTTTAAGTTTCCTTTTAGAGGAATCATTGTTCTCCAGCGAGGCAAGGGTCGCCAAGTGCTGTCTATTCAGAGGTTCTCTGTCTCAGGCCGCATGTCACACCCTTCTCCTTAGGTGTTGATCATCACCTGACCAAGTAAACTGTTTTGGGCTTTGGCAACTGCAGCATTCTGTGGGATTTATTCAGAGGCATTTGGGGCAAGAGCAGGACTGAATGCAATTTCACAGAGGTGACAAATAGGGAGGGCCAAGAACTGTATGCCTAAGAGAACGTCTGCAGGGTTCAGGAGTTGAGAAATCATTTCCTTAAATGGGTAATGTATATCTGTGCCAGGGATGCAGATTAAAATCTGGAGTTTCAAAGGAAAAATTGCCGTCCCCCTAAAGGAAGTTCTTCATTGATTGCAGGAAAAAACAGATTTTTTTTTTCTTTTGGTAGGTAAAGTTCTCAGTAATCGGAGCCCTTACAAGGTTGTGAAACCCCATCTGCCTCAGGGCTCTCCTGGCCACACACCTTAGCCTGACTGTTACCCCAGTTTTTATTTCCAGCCTCCTTTTCTTTGCTCACTGTCTCTGCTGAGAGCACCCTCCCTCCCTACTCTTTTCCCTTTCAGAGTCCCTTTCTTGTGGATGGCTTCTCTTCCCCAGGTCTGTCTCCCTGCTGTGTCCTGGCTGGAAGCCTCTGGAAGGCAGTGTTGTATGCGATGTTCTCAGGGCTTGGCCCAGAGCTTGGGGATGAAGTGGTTCAGGAAGTTTCATATGCCGATCAGTGTCTCTTAAAAAGTGAGCACATGTGTAGCCAAGAGGACTCTTCTTTCAGCTACATCGTCAGAACTGCAGGAGCTTCTTAGGAATATCTGTGGCCAGAGCAAAGATTAAAGTAATCTACTTTTGTCACACTCTTACTCCACTGTGCGCTGAGCACGTGTCCTCTTATCTCACTCTCACTGAAGTCCTCTGGGCAAGTAGTTTTCCCCCTTTTATCGAGGAGGTTATGGAGACTGAAGTTACTTGTCCAGGGACCCACAGCTGTCAGGAATTCTTGCTGATCCTTGAACCCTGCAGCTGCCTAGAGTGCAGGCTCCCAACCCGGAAGGATCATTAGAGTTGAGGAAGATGGTGGGGCCAGGATGCAGGGTTTGGGGCAACCTTCTCCCCACCACCTCACTGTGTCTCCCACTGCCCACCCATGATCAGAAGCCAAGGCTGCTTTGTGTATCGTCTCCCAAATCCTTCTCCCTTCTTGCTATGGAGTTATAGCCGCATGTTCCTTAAAATGTAATTATAAAGACAAAATATAAAAAGTACTTACCTAAGCTTTGCAGAATCTTCAAAATGTATTAAAACTGTTCCACTTAATATCAGTTCAGTTCAGTCGCTCAGTTGTGTCTGACTCTTTGCGAACCCATGAACCATAGCATGCCATGCCTCCCTGTCCATCACCAACTCCTGTAGTCCACCAAAATCCATGTCCATCAAGTCGGTGATGCCATCCAACCATCTCATCCTCTGTCATCCCCTTCTCCTCCTGCCCTCAATCTTTTCCAGCATCAGGGTCTTTTCAAATGAGTCAGCTCTTCGCATCAGGTGGCCAAAGTGCTGGAGTTTCAGCTTCAACATCAGTCCCTGCAATGAACACCCAAGACTGATCTCCTTTAGGATGGACTGGTTGGATCTCCTTGCAGTCCAAGGGACTCTCAAGAGTCTTCTCCAACACCACAGTTCAAAAGCATCAATTCTTCTGCCCTCAACTTTCTTTATAGTCGAACTCTCACATCCATACATGACCACCGGAAAAATCATAGCCTTGACTAGATGGACCTTTGTTGGCAAAGTAATGCCTCTGCTTTTTAATATGCTGTCTAGGTTGCTCCTAACTTTCCTTCCAAGGAGTAAGCGTCTTTTAATTTTATGGCCGCAGTCACCATCTGCAGTGATTTTTGAGCCCAGAAAAATAAAATTGGGGAAACAGAGAGAAATAAAAATAAAGTTGGAAGAATAGAAAGCTGGAGCTCAGAAAAATAAAGATGGGGAAACAGTGGATTGTTTCCACTGTTTCCCCATCTATTTCCCATGGAGTGATGGGACCAGATGCCATGATCTTAGTTTTCTGAATGTTGAGCTTTAAGCCAACTTTTTCACTCTCCTCTTTCATTTTCATCAAAAGGCTCTTTAATTCTTCTTCACTTTCTGCCATAAGGGTGGTGTCATCTGCATATCTGAGGTTTTTGATATTTCTCCCAGCAATCTTGATTCCAGCTTGTGCTTCTTCCAGCCCAGCATTTCTCATGATGTACTCTGCATAGAAGTTAAATAAGAAGGGTGACAATAGACAGCCTNCTGTCCTTTTTTTGTACAGTTCTTCTGTGTATTCTTGCCACCTCTTCTTAATATCTTCTGCTTCTGCTAGGTCCATACCATTTCTGTCCTTTATCGAGCCCATCTTTGGATGAAATGTTCCCTTGGTATCTCTTATTTTCTTGAAGGGATCTCTAGTCTTTCCCATTATTGTTTTCCTCTATTTCTTTGCATTGATCACTGAGGAAGGCTTTCTTATCTCTCCTTGCTATTCTTTGGAACTCTGCATTCAGATGCTTATATCTATCCTTTTCTCCTTTGCTTTTCACTTCTCTTCTTTTCACAGCTATTTGTAAGGCCTCCTCAGACAGCCAGTTTGCTTTTTTGCATTTCTTTTTTGGGAATGGTCTTGGTCCCTGTCTCCTGTACAATGTCACGAAGCTCCATCCATAGTTCATCACTTAATATAAATATAATATAAATGACTATAAATGTTATAAAGAAATAACATAGATAGAATTTTTGTAAATTGTTAAATTTTGTAAGTTTAGAAAGTTAAGTTGGTCATTGAGCAAACCAATTCTTTGGGGGAAGAGACGTGAGGCCATTTGGGCCCCGTCAGGGCTGGTGCTAGCCCATGCAGTGGGCAGTTGGGCTTGATTCTGTTGGGAATTTCGATGAAGTATGTAGAATGAGACTAGAAATTGCCTACCGAGGCCCAAGGGGTGAGTGTTTACCCACTGGCTCTGATCTCCTGTAGGTGGAGGGAAGTTCCACAGGTGGTATGTCTTTGGCTCTTCCATGACAGAATGAGCTTCTGGAGGTTGTAAGGCAGAGAAGCTGGGCAGAAAGCAAGACATGCAGAGTGCAGGGAGGCACGTTATTGTGCATAGACTGCATCTGTGCACAATGGTCTGCTGTAGAAATTGCGGGAGCAAAATGATGGGCTGAGAGAATAGCACACAAGGCATGAAACAGCCAGCATGCCAGCCTCAAAGACACGCTGGTGCCTCCCAGACATGCCCTGGGCTTTCCTTCACCTCCTTTCCTCAAGCAGTTCCTCCTAAGTTGTCAAGTTTCTGCCATGCAAAATGGAAAATAGGTAACTTGTTTTACCAGCATCCCATTTAAAGATCTTCCTATAGGCTGTATTTACTGCTTTTAGCCTAGGATTTGGGCACAGACCCTAATGGAAACCATTATGTCATTAGGGATTTATTAGGTTCATAGCAATATTATCTAATATTAGATGTATTGTGTTCATAGTAACATTTACATGTCAAGGGCAGGTTGGAGAATATTTTGGCTCATTTGCTGTAGAGTTTGTGTGTGATTTACACATTCATCTTCAAACCAGCCAGACTTCTTAGGGTCTTCCCAAGGTCAGACACAGAAGTACCAATGCCCATCGCAAGATAAACGTGCGTTACAGATGTTGGGGGGGATGACAAAGTTCCTTTTCTCAACATAAGCTGTTTGTGGTTCTCTCTGTTCCTTTCTCTAGGTAAAGTTTATTTTTCCTGACTTCCATTACTGACTAAACTCTGTCTGCCTCACTTGAAAGCTCCTGGGAGGTGGAGAGACTGAGTTTCTGGAGGTGGAATTGATTATAGATTATATTAAAGACCAGGATTTGAAGAAACAGAGCTGGTTGGCAGTTAACCCACTTCCCTGTGTTCCTCAAATAGGAAGTCTACTTTCGGCTTTTGGGGAATCTCTGCTCTGGAAGAAATCCTAACTCTGTCATAGAATGAATGGGATGCATGCTACTCAACACTCATTCATTCATCAAACGTTTCCCAAGCACTTAACTGTGTGTCAGTCAGGGCTGGGCTCCATACTATACCCATGTGATCTCATTTAGTTCTCTTCATAAACCTCTGAGGTGGGTAGTGTCCTCATTTTACAGATGCGGTTGGTTTGACCAAAAAGATGTCAGTAAAAATTCCCTCCAACCTCAACCTTTGTGCTATTTTTTTACTTCTATAGATGTTATGAACTCCACAATACGTTATTATTATATCATTAAACAGTTAATGATATTTTATTGCCTTCCTAGGGTTTAGAATATGCATCTTAAATTTTTCAGTTTGCCCTCAAATAATGTATCACTTCATGAATAGCATAAGCACTTTGTAATAGTGTACTTCCGATTTCTCCCATCTTTTGTGCTATTCTTATCATGTATTACTTTTACATAGGCTATAGTTCCACAGTCTTTTACTTCTATTTTTGCTTTAAACACTTAGCCTTAAAAAGTTACTTAGAGGATCTTTTATATTTCCTTTCATTTATACAGTTTCCAGAGTTCTTCAATTCTCTCTGCAGATCTATGTTTCTGTCTTGTTTCATATTCCTTTCACCTGAAGAGCTGAACGTTAATATCTCGTAGCACCAGTCAACTGGTAATTCATTCTCTCAGGTTTTATTTTTCTGAAAAAAATTTAAATATTGCTCTCATTTATGAAAGGTACTTTTTCTGGAGGTAGAAGTCTGTGTTGACAGTTACTGTTTGTCTAGTACTTTTATGATGCCACTTCATTGTCCTCTATGTTGCATAGTTTCAGACGAGAAGTTTGTTGTCATTCTTATACTTCCTTAATTCCTCAATTCATCTGACTTGCCTTTAAGATTTTCTCTTTGTCTTTCAGTATTTTGAATACAATATGTCTATTTTTATTTATTTTTAATAATCCTGCTCTGGGGTTCTGTGATCTTTTTTGGATTTGTGATGACATATTTTATTACTTTAGTAAAATTATCAACCATTACTTTAGATATGTTTTCTACACCGTCAGGTCTTTCTTTTTCCCTCTGGGATTTCAGTTACATGTGTATTAGATTATTTACCTTGTCCCAAGTGTATTTAAAGCCCCTCATTGTCCTCACACTCCTCCTCTTTCTCTTTCTCCCTCATCTCTTCTGGCTCCTCTTTCTCCTTCCTCTGTGTTTTACAGTTTGGGTGATTTCTATTGACCGAGCTTTGTGGATTCTTTCCTCAACCATATTGTGTCTACTGGTGGTCTCAGTTAGGGCATTCTCTATCTCCGTTACCATATGTGCCCTCATGAGACTCCCCTCTGTTTCTACTCTCTTAGGCACGACTCTCTTGATCTGAGCTTGGTCACATATTTCTTCTTTTTTTGTTTATAAAATGGGAGGATAAATCTAGTGCTTATTATCATTGCTGGAGCCATCCTTTTACTTCAAATATGTCCATGTCTTTATGGTTCAAGCTTATTTCTTGCTGACAGCATGTTGCTAGTTTCTTACTTACTTGGATTAGCAGGTAGAGTGTGATTTTTCTAAATCTAGGTCAACATTGAGAACAATTATAGTCTGTGTCCATGGAATTACAGAGGTGAGGATTTGATTCACTGAGCACTCGATATCCTCATCTCTAGGGAGTGATATGTGGGCAGTGCCTTGACTACAGACTTTGGATTCAAACACACCTGGCTTCACATCTCTCTTGGCCAGATTCCTTAGCCTATCTGAGCCCTGGTTTAACACATGTATAAAGAGGAATAACAGATGGGGTACTAAGGACTGAGTGCAGTGACCGCCCCCCTCTCTGTCCACTTTACCACAAGGCCTGGTACACAGTAGATGCTTATTAAATGCTTTTGAATGAAAGAGTGCTTTCAAGAGTTCTACTGGCTCATTAAAATAAATAAATAAATAGTCCCCAACCAATCATTCCATTTCTGGAGATCCTATATATGGAAAATGATTTTTGCCCTGACCACCAATTTTACTGCCTCCCCTTGTTCAATACAATGTTTGCTTTCTCCAGTGAGACTTTCCAAATTAATTGGAATACATTAATTTATGTGTTTACCACCCCACAAAATGCCATCTGTACTTTGCTTTTTTCTTAATATAAACATTCAGTTTAGGAGACCTGTTAGAAGGGAGCCTGATTCAGGAGTCAGGAACACAAACATTTCTTGCCAGCTTGGTTGCCATGTGACTTTGGACAAACCCTTTGACCTTTTCTGAGCCTCAGTTTCCTTATCTGTAAAAGAGAATAAGTGACCAAAGATAAGTGTGAGAACCATAGAATTGGCCTCAGATATTAAGTATCCTCCATTTTCTCTCTCACCTTTTACTCCCTCATCACCTCTCCCTCCTGTGACTCCACTAGATGTAGGCAGGGGCTCCAGCCAACTTTAAAGGGTACACAGTGAGGACAGGTAGGGGATATGGAGGACTCTTCTGGTTCTCATTTGGCACTGCTGCTGCTGCTGCCAAGTCGCTTCAGTCATGTCCGACTCTGTGCAACCCCATAGACAGCAGCCCATCAGGCTCCCCCATCCCTGGGATTCTCCAGGCAAGAACACTGGAGTGGGTTGCCATTGCCTTCTCCCCCATTTGGCACTAGATGTTGCTTTTGGTCTCCTCCATACCTAGCTAAACCTTTAAGTCGGTCCCCCTGTTTGCCCTGGATCCTGAAAATAGTAGAATATCAGCTTCAGAATCAGAAGAATTGCAAAATTTTGCCTCTCCAGATGACAGTCTCTCTTTAGAAACAAGCTCTGGGGAAGTGACTCTGCCAGCGGTCCCTAGGCCCCTCCTCTTCCCCAAGTTCTAAAAGTCTAATTTGCATTAAGTGGACAAGTCCCATCTGCCTGGCACTGCCTTCAGAGGGAGGCAACCCTTCCTAAGGCCCTGGGCATTGTGGGGAAGGGAGTGGCAGAGGAAAGGAGGATTTCTTTCCCATTACTTGATACAGTGAGTAGGTCCTTTGTCACTTTGTGACTTAAAGCGTGGTCCATGGACCAGAGCAGAGGCATCTCTGGTGCTTCTTAGAAACACAGAAACAACCTCACCCCAGACCCAGTGAACCAGAATCTGCAGCCTGACAGACCCAGGCAATTCATATGCACGTTAAAGTGTGAGAAGCACTGTCTCTTCAGTCAGTGAAGAAAAGTCCGAGTGGCAGAAGTGTCAGGTATGTGCAGTCAGCAGCATCTGGTGCAGATGATGGAGCTGTCAGATGGCAAGGACAAGTTTCAGGGGGGTCTGTGGAGAGGTGGTTTGAACTGAGGATGGCTCCATGACCAATGGGGCTTCCATCCAGAAGGCCGCCTCCTATTGCTCTCTTAGGTGTAGGGTTGTCACTTCACTTTCGGCTAGTGTATTTTAAAGCTTTAAAATTTTGATCAAGTCCAGCTTATCCATTTTTCTTTTATTGCTTGTGCTTTTGGTATCACGTCTAAGAACCCACTGGAAGTTCCAGTGTCATGAAGATTTAGTCTTATGGTTAAAAGTTTAGCTCTTACATTGAGCTTCTTGATCCATTTGAGTTGCTTATTGTATAAGATGTGAGGTAGGGGTCCAGCTTCATTCTTTTGCATGTAAACAGGCTTTGATTTCCTTATTCAAAGGATCTCTCTAACTATTGTGTGGAGAATAGCCAGGGGCAAGAAGGAAGCAGGGGGACTAATTTCCCACGGTAATCTGTCTCTGAAACTAATAAAGTTAGAGGAAATGGTTAGAAACCCACTACTGGACAGCCATCATAGCCATAATTGATTCAGGCAAGAATCATTACTGGGAATCATTATTGGATGCGAGCATGAAAGTTTCTTGAGGAACAGAGTATGTGGTCTCAAAGAATCTCCCCATGAGAAACTTGTTACAAAGGGTAAAGAACAAACTTCACAGTGAAGAAGCCTGACAGACACTACCTTAATCAACAGTGATAGCATCGTGTACAAACAGAATTCGTGGGCTTCCTGATATAGTGCCCTGAGAAGGACACAGCATCACTTTCTGGGTTCCCTGCCCAGAAAGCACACCCTGACTCTGATCATGACCAAATACCAGACAAACTTAATTTGAAGGACATTCTACTCAATGATTGGCTCCAGAAAGACTGAGGAATGTTCCAGGTGAGAGGAGACTGAAGAGATGGAACAGTGGAACACGGTGGTGGTCTGGGACTTTTCTTTGGTATAAAGGACCTTCTCAGCATAATGAGTATAGTGCAAGTAAGGTCTGTAGATTGGTGACATCAATCAGAGCGAATTTCCCAATTTTGAGGTACTGCACCAGGTACTGTAGGTGAGAAGGCAATTTCTCTGTTTAAGGAAACACATGAAGTGCATAGGGACTGAATGTGATCATGTCTGCATGACAACTTACCCTGCAATGGCCCTGAGAACAAATATGCAAGAGAAAATGAGAAGGCAGATGTGGGAAGATGTTGCCACCTGGATGTGTCCAGCTTAAGAGTACAGGGGAATTTTTTTAAAATACTCTTCTGAACTTTTTTGCCACCCTGCTTATTTGGCTTATATGCAGAGAACATCATGGGAAATGCTAGACTGGATGAAGCACAAGTTGGAATCAAGATTGCTAGTAGAAATATCAATAACCTCAGATATGGAGATGACACCACCCTTACGGCAGAAAGTGAAGAGGAACTAAAGAGTCTGATGAAAGTGAAAGAGGAGAGTGAAAAAGTTGGCTTAAAATACAACATTAAAAAAACTAAGATCATGGCATCCGGTCCCATCACTTCATGGCAAATAGATGGGGAAACAATGGAAACAGTGACAGACTATTTTCTTGGGCTCCAAAATCACCGCAGCCATGAAATTTAAAAAAACGCTTGCTCTTTGGAAGAAAAGCTATGACCAACCTAGAAAGCATATTAAAAAGCAGAGACATTACTTTGCTGACAAAGGTCTATATAGTCAAAGCTATAGCTATGGTTTTTCCAGTAGTCATGTATAGATGTGAGAGTTAGACCATAAAGAAACCCGAGCATCAAAGAATCGATGCTTTTGAACTGTGGTATTGGAGAAGACTCTTGAGAGTCTCTTGGACTACTAGGAGATCCAACCAGTCCATCCTAAAGGAAATCAATCCTGAATATTCATTGGAAGGATTGATGTTGAAGCTGAAGCTCCAAAACTTTGGCCACCTGATGTGAAGAACTGACTCATTGGAAAAGACCTTGATGCTGGGAAAAATTGAAGACAGGAGGAAAAGGGGATGACAGAGGATGAGATGGTTGGATGGCATCACTAACTCAATGGACTTGAGTTGGAGGAAGCTCTGGGAGTTGGTGATGGACAGGGAAGCCTGGCGTGCTGTAGTCCGTGGGATTGCAAAGAGTCGGACATGACTGAGGACTGAACTGTTTTTGCAAGTCTGAAATTATAAAAATAAAAAGTGTTTGGAAAAAAAGAGACTCTTCCCTCTTAAAAATACATGACATACCCGGGGACCTCTGCACTGTCGCTGATAGGGTGTTTGATGGGCTAGTTGGCCACCCTGGTGTTCCCAGGATGGCTGTCAGAGCAATATTGAACAGCACCAGGCATCTCTTCCACCACGGTGCCCTGCCTGTGGACCTCACGCAGCCTTTCATCCTGAGCTGCTCATACCGACAGCTACTCCTCTTGGTGTCCTGGCTGCCAGGTATCCTCCAATCTTCACATGGGCCTTACTCTTATTTCCATTTTACAGATGAGGAAAGTGAGGTTCAGAAAGAGGAAAGCAGAACTGAATTTGGAAATGCGTCTGTCCAGCTCTGCTCTTGAACAGTTTGCCTCCACCCCTGTGTCTCATTCTCTTGTTCACTTGTTTATCATCTGTTTCCCAGCCTCAGCTCCTTCAGGGCAGGGCCCTTGTCCTATTCTGCTCACTGATATATCCCAAGGAACTGGCTCAATGCCTGCCTATGACAGAAACTCAGTAAATATCTCCTGAGTAGAGGACCATCATGGGGCTTAGCACACTTCATACACAGGCACTGGGCTTGAACCTCAGCTCGGATCCTGATTCTGCTACTGAGAAGCTGTGTGATCTTGGATAAGTTAGTTAACTTTGCTGGAACCCAGTTTCTGAATATATGAAATACAGATTCTGCCCCTTTCTCCTAGGGCTTGTGGTGAAGAGCTAATGGACCAAAGTGCTTATTGTAGTCCCTGGCATCGTGTGGATGCTCAGACCCCACTTACTGAATGAAGGAAAGAACCAAAGTTTCAAGTGGCCACTATCTCGTGGAGACCCCACTTCCTCATATAACAGTGTTTATTGGGAGCAATATGGAGGACCTTACCTGGAGACCTTAGCTTCTGTAACAAACCACGTGGAACTGTTTATGTATTTAGTTGTGTGTTTCCTCTTGTGTGTGTGCTGAGCTGGCAGGGACCCTGTCTGCCTCGTTTGGGTTGTACCCTCAGCATGCCCACAGCTGTAGCTCAGGGCAGCCAGGCCTATTTGCTGCTTGATGATTGACTCAGCAGTTTTGCTTCTTGACGTATTTACTAGGGTTTCCCCCATTCCATGCCCTGTACTGGACACTAAGCACCTGCCTTCCTGCCCTTGATTTCTTCTCTGGGGCCCTCAACCTACCTCATGATTGGGGTTCCCTCAGCCGACCCAGTGGCCTACCCCTGAAGCTTGCCTTGGGCTACTCTCCTGGCCCCAGGAAGCCCTGTGCCCTCTGGCTCACATGCCTGTTTGTTACCTGACCTTTGCAGTATGCTGCTGGGCAGCCCTGGAAGCTCCTGTTATTGCAGCTCCTGCAGCAGATAAGTGAGCGCATGGAGGTCGATCTAGCCTTTTCCCTATACCTCGTGTCCATGTTTGTTTCCTCTTCTGACTGGGACTGAAGAGGCTAAAGTGCTCTGGAGATCACAAGGATGGCCAGCTTGCCGGACACCTCTGAGCTGGACGCCTGATGTCCTACACGTACTGGCCAGCAGGTGGCGCCGTCCCACATTTTATGGGCTGGGAGGTGAAGGCGCGCAGAGAAATCCTCCAAGGGCGACTTTAAGATCAAGGGAAATTCATGGGCATTTGGACTAGTTTTCTGGAAGAAAAACATAAAACATTCTGAACATAAAATGATGAGTTAAAGCTTCCATTCACGTTCTGTATTTGAGTTTTGAGTTCTGTTTGCAGGAGGACCCATCTTGAGGGTCAGAAGACATTTTTTTTTGTTTGTTTTGCCTGGAAATCCTGCAAGAAGGGCTGGTGGGGTTGAGAATCCAATTTTGTTTTTCTAAGAGATTGAGGACGTAGGCTCTGGGCTGTGCCCTTTCCTCTGTGTCCCTGGACGAGTTGCAAGAGAGAAGCAGAGATGAAAGTCCTGATGCCCATGAGGTGTTGTGGCTGTGAGTTGATGACTGTGAGGGGCTCTCCCTGTGCCCGCTGCGTAGAAAGCAGGTCTGTGGCTGGGCTGGTGTCTCAGTACTGTAGTCAGAGACGGTGGGGGCCTCGGCCACGCTACTTTGATTGAGGGGCTTTGTTGGAGAATACAGCCCTCCTTACAGTTGCAGGGAGGTGGCGCTGGCACTGCAGAGCACCTGCTCTGAGCAGGGAGCCGAGAGGACACAGATGAGAACCCCCAACCCTGCCTCTCGGACCTCAGAGGGGAGAGAGTGCCACAGTCTCTCTGGAGGTTCTGGCTGAGGTGCTCGTGGGACAGGGAGAGAGACTAGCTGCCTGGGTGAGGTGGTAGGCATCATGGGAGAGGTGACAATGCATTTCTTTAGGAGAGGACGTATCGGAAGGGTATTTTGAGCAGAGGGCACAGCCCAGGCAAAGGCATGGTGATGGGAAAGCTTCAGGTGTGGTGGATGGTGGGCCATTGGTGCATGGTGGGCCCACGTGGATGTGGACTTCACTCAGGCCCACGGGTTCTGGGTGGGGCCTTTGGGGTGACTTTTTAATCAGCGCTCTGTGCTTCTGAAGCATGACTTCCCAGTGGCTTTTCTTAGAGCCCACATCTCAGCCTTAAACTGTATAGAGGGCGAGTGATGGAGTCACACTTCCCTACTTCCTGCGTTTTACTTGATGTCTCCCTTCCTTCTCGGGTGGGGGCCTTGTCCGTGTCCCCTGCTGCACTCGTGGCCCAGCTGCTCCCTCGGGGAGCCGTGCTGGCGCTTGCTGTTTATCTCTAGAGCTGGGCCTCAACGCCTCCCAGGCTCCCACCTGGCCAGGTTAAGTTTGTCAGTGCCTGTTCGAATGTTCAAGGGTTTTATCTGAGGACCATCCAACTGAAGTTCCAAAGACAGTTGGCTGAACTCAGTAAACAAACGTGGAGACCCTGGTTGTCACGGCTTCTAGTTCCTGTGTCATTTCTCCCCGTGGTGTGAGTGCCTGCTCAGCCTGCCCTCCTCAGGGGCTCTTTCACTGGAGCCAGCGCGTGGTCCAGCCTGGAGCCCCTCCTGGTTGATTCTTTGTGCTGCATATGACTTTCTCTGGAGGGGGCCTGTGGGCCGATCTGCTGTGAACCGGGGCAGTTGGGCTCCAGACCGGGGACATCACAGCTGCCTATGTCCAGATGGGGACGAGGGGAATCCACTGGTGGAAGCGCCCTTGAATTTCAGTGTTTCAAGGGGAAGAACAGGCCAGGTACCTCACCAGAGCTGGGGGCAGGGCAGGGGCCCAGTGTTGGGCTGCAGAACAACATTTAGGTTTTCACCCTCGACACTGAACAGCCATTAAATGGAAAGGAGGCCTGTGTCCCTCCCTTGGCAGCCACGCCGCCCCCTGTCCCGGCACCTCACAGAGCGGCTTTTGTTCGGGGTCCAGAGTGTAAAATTGGAGTGTCAGGTTGTCGGTGCGCACATTTTGAATTTCCTGGCTTTCATCAGCTGCGCCACTCAAACGACAATATTTAATCCCAAATGTTTCCTTCCCTTCCCCTCCCCCTCCTGTTTCATAAACAAGGGGGCTTTCCCCCTTTTCTATCTGGTAGACTTTGCTGCCGTTTCTTCAGTCACAGTGAAAATACACTTGTGAGTTTTCTCTCATGTCTCTGCAGTTACACATACCAGGGACCTTGGGAGAGCCTGACTTCCTGGGAACTGGTATAACGTAACCTTCCTGCTGAGCCCTCCAACTCCACCAACGGCGTCCTAGGGAGAGCCGGACACAGGGGTCAGGTGGCGCAGCAACTACTCCATGCCTCTTTACCCTCTTGGATGTGGCCAGGGTCCGGCTGCCCATTGGTTTTTCTGTACAGGGATTTTTTTCATGGTAGTCATTAAAGAATGCTTTGTCCTAAGTGGGAGAATTAGCCACCTAAAATTTAAAGCTTGAAGTTTCTTTTCGTTGCGTGGTGACTCCGAGAAGTAATTGCTGAGCAAGACAGCTCTTGTGAGACAACAGGAAGATTCTGGTAATATCCCATCTGGGTTTTCTAATGACTGTCTCTACATGTGTGTGTAAAGTCACTTCACATCTTGTACTAGAGCACTCCAAGTCACATTTCATGTAGAGAAGCAGCGTGCTATCTTAAGATGAGGTACTTTGGGGTGAGAAGGAGCAGATGTGACACCTGCTTGTGTCTCAACTATGGCTTCTTGGCATGTGCAGCCCTGGGTGGGTCTGAGGTTTCAGTGGGGTCTGTATCTGCCACCTGAGGCCTCCATGGGCTGTGGGTTGGTCAGTTTTGTGCGTAGATGTGGTCAGGCTGTAGGACCAATTATTTGATCAAATGCTAATCTAGGGGTTGCCGACGGAGAAGGAGATGGCACCCCACTCCAGTACTCTTGCCTGGAAAGTCCCATGTACAGAGTTGGACACAATTGAAGCAACTTAGCAGCAGCAGCAACAGGGGTTGCCGAGAAGGCTTGTAGCTGTGACCAATCAATCAGTAGGCTGTGAGTAACCTGGATAGTCTGGGTGGGCCTCATCCAATCAGTTAAAAGGCTTGTGAACAAAGGCTGAAGTTTCCCTGGGATGAAGAATTCTGCCTCAGGCCGGTAGCATCAGATCCTGCCTGGATTTTCAGCATGCAGTGGCCTTACAGACTCTAGGCTTTCCCAGCTCCATAGCTGTGTGAGTCACTTCTTAAGATGAATCTCACAATGTACACATATGCACATATGTAATATGTAGACATATGCATATATAAAAGATGCTTGCTCCTTGGAAGGCAAGCTATGACAAACCTAGACAGTGTATTAAAAAGCAGAGACATGACTTTGCCAACAAAGATTCATATAATCAAAGCTATGGTTTTTCCAGTAGTCATGTACTGATGTGAGAGTTGTACCATAAAGAAGGTTGAACGCTAAGAATTGATGCTTTCAATTCTTCCTGGAGAAGACTCTTGAGAGTCCGTTGGATGGCAAGGAGATCAAACCAGTCCATCCTAAAGGAGATCAACCCTGAATATTCACTGAAGGACTAATGCTGATGCTGAAGTTCCAATAGTTTGGGCACCTGATGCAAAGAGCCGATTCATTGGAAAAGACCCTGATGTTGGGAAAGATAGAAAGCAAAAGGAGAAGAGGAAGACAGATGGTTGGACAGCATCACCAACTCAATGTACACTAATTTGAGCAAACTCTGTGAGATAGTGAAGGACAGAAGCCCGGTGTGGTGCAGTCTATGGGGCTGCAAAGGGTCTGATGTGACTTAGTGACTGAACGACAACAACAACGAGTATCTCCTCGTGGTTTTGTTTCTTAGGGGAACCCTGACTGATAACTGGCTGAGATAAGCAGGGGCTTTATTCAGGCTGAACTATGTAAGAGAACAGCAGCCCCAGGCCGTTGGTCAAGTTTCTATGAAATCAGAAATGAGCTTCTCTGTGCCTCTCTAGGCCCTTCTAGGAATCTTGAGTTGTTTTCCAACAGGCACATGTGTGTGGGAGGGGGCAGTGATGCAGACGTGCAGGACATGCATTACTGCGTGTGTGCTCTCCTGGCAGGTGCACCCACCTCCCTGGGAACCAGCCGCCGCACCTGAATTCATGGCCATGGGCAGAGGGTTCCGAGAGAGGGTACTGCAGGTGGTGAACTTCTAGGGTGGTTGGACCTCAGAACTTCTTCTGGGCAAGGGATGAGTAAATATCGATGAGCCCAAGATGAGTCGTAGAGGCATGTAGCATCGTGTCATGCAAAGAAATGCAGAAGTCAGTGAGGTGGATTGTGCTAGCCTGTTGTCTACAGCAGGCAGTGAAGCAAGTGGGTTAGCCCTTCTGGGCTGCAGGTGTAAGAGGGTGTCAACTTGGTTGTGAGGCATAGATGTGCTGATGCAGGTGAGGAAGGAAAGGAGGGTTTCCCATGATTGAGGCCATCCACTCCAGCTGTGGTCAGCAAGGGGTTCATTGTGAGCAGAGGACTGAAAGTCATTGGTGTCCTCCTCCCATGAAGCACTTTGTCAGAAGGAAGGAAGCCATCTCCCACTGAGGGTGAGTCTGCTTCAAGACCACCCTAAAATCCAATTCAGACAAAAGGCCACATGTTGTATGAGTCCACTGACATGGAATGTCCATAGTAGATAAGCGTATGGAGACAGAAAGCCAAGGGTTGCCAGGGGCCAGGAGAAAAGGGGATGGGGAGTGACTATTTGTAGGTAAAAGGTTTTCTTTTGGGGTGATGAAGGTGTCATGGACATCTTGGAACTAGACAGAGGTGGTAGTTGTACAGTCACGTGAATGCCCTAAATGCCACTCAGTTGTATATTTAAAAAATGGTCAAAGTGGCAGATTTAATGTTATGTACATTTTAACACACACAGGCTGGATTTGACAGAACTCTGGATGGACATGACAGAGACAAGATTCAGGTGAAAGGTCAGCTAGTTGGCTTATGGGATGGAAGTGTCAGCGGGTGGCTGGACTCCAGGTCTCCACTGTCTTTTGGAGTAAAGGCTGCTCAGCCACATCCCAGCTTTCCATAGGGTCTCCGTCTGTGTCTTTCTCAGGCTCATGTAGAGTAACTACCATTTCCTCTCCTCCAACGTCTCCTGGATGCCTACAGAAGCCTGATCAGATGGCAGCATTCACCAGAGACCGTGAAGCCCCAACATGGGGGTGTGTTTGGGGTGGGCAGAGGCAGATTGGAACCCAGCACACCTGGCAGAGTTGTCATGCATGGCAAGTGTGGGAGGGCAGTCATGGGGAGGTGCTTCTGAGACTAAGCCTAAGGGTTCATGCCAGGGCAAGATGATGGAGTAGGGCCCCACAGGACAGCCTCTGTTCCCTGGAGAACTGGGCATTAACGGATATCTTGGTGCCATGTAGGCTTTCAGTTCTGACCATTGGGGTCAACGTGACACCGCAAGTGTGGGGCATGAGTGTCGGGGTATATGTTCTGTGGATTTACAAGTCCATATGCAACAACTAGATAATGGGTCTTGGTGGCTGGTTCTCTAGTTGATGGAACATCTATTCAGCTTTTGATGACAGGCCAGTGGGGGGAATCTCTTCATGTGATCTGCAAAGATGGTTTCACCTACATTCAGGAAAGAGACTGTGAGAGCTCTAAAACAAATAAACAAAACCTAACTTCACACAGGATGGTGTCCTGAGGAGGTTTCCTTTACCCACCTTAACTTTGGGATTAATCTGTTTTAGAAGTTCCTTGGCTGCTGCTGTGTGTGTATGTTTGTGCATGCCTGTGTGTAAGAAAAGAAACACTAAGGAGAAAATGTGTCATGTTCTTCTGAAACCTCCACTGGCTAGGTTCCCTCTCTGTACCTTGAAGATAGCCCTGCCTGAGGCCTTTCTCATGTTCACAATCGTCTCTGAAGCCAACTTTGAAAGAATGAAAGGAAATTGGGCTACCCAGGGCCTTGTTCCCATAGTGGCTCCATGCCAGGACTGTCCTTACCTGCATATTCTGAGTTTTTTTTAAATTAACTGAAAGTGATCTTGGTTAATAAAAATATGAAGACAAGAGCTGGGTGCTTTCTGATTCCCAGCTTTGGTCCCTTTTTATGTTTATCAAGATAGGATAACTCACTAGTTGGATCCATCAGTTCCTGTTCTTGGAGGTGGGAGTCAGTGCTGTGCAACTCTTTCCTCTGAATTTATTAATTTTAATTTCAAATTATGGGTCACCAAAGACTCTTTTGTAATGATTTGTGAATTCTTGTGACCCAATAGGGGGTATTAGTTATAAATGAGTTTCTTTTTTATTACTTTACAGAGAATACAAGTTGACAAGAATATAATTTCAGGGTTAAATGGTCATTATATTTATTTTAAAAAATTCATTATATTTATTTAAAAAAATCATTATGTTTATTTTAAAATATTCATTATATTTATATTTTGCGGCTCCAAAGTCACCGCAGATGGTGACTGCAGCCATGAAATTAAAAGACGCTCGCTCCTTGGAAGAAAAGTTATGACTAACCTAGACAACGTATTAAAAAGAAGAGACGTTACTTTGCCAACAAAGGTCCATCTAGTCCATACATGACTAACCAGTAGTAATGTATGGATGTGAGAGTTGGGCTATAAAGAAGGCTGAGTGCCCAAGAATTGATGCTTTTGAACTGTGGTGTTGAAGACTCTTGAGGGTCCCTTGGACTACAAGGAGATCAACCCAGTCAATCCTAAAGGAAGTCAGTCCTGAATATTCATTGGAAGGACTGATGCTGAAGCTGAAACTCCAATACTTTGGCCACCTGATGTGAAAAACTGACTCGTTTGAAAAGACTCTGATGCTGGGAAAGATTGAAGGCAGGAGGAGAAAGGGACGACGGAGGATGAGATGGTTGGATGGCATCACTGACTCAATGGACATGAGTTTGAGTAAGCTCTGGGAGTTGGTGATGGACAGGGAGGCCTGAAGTACTGCAGTACATGGGGTTGCAAACAGTCGGACACGACTGAGCGACTGAACTAAGTATTCAAATGATTCTGAAGTTATGGCAAAAGGTGCTGCCCCATCCCTCCTCAGGCAGTCACCTTCAATGGCTTCAGTGCCTCCTTCCAGGTTCCTTCCCAAGCACTTGTATATGTATATGGATAATAATACTTTAGTCATTTAATGCCACATTCAGTGGCAGCCAATATTTAATGTATAGAATAATTCTATATGTATTTATTGGTTCAACTAATACTTCTGAGCAGCTGCTGTGTGCCAGGCGTGATGCTGTGAGTAGCAGATTCAACAGAGAGCCATCACACAGCTCATAGCCTGCAGGCATGTTGTGCTGGGGCTAGCTTCCCGCTCTTTAGCAGAGTGTCTAGGCGTTTTCTCCATGCTCACCCTTATGCCCTGTACTCATCAATGTTGAGAGAAAACATTGAATTTTCATGGACAGCAAATTAAGTTCCAATAGATTTTCCATTATAAAAAAGGAAGCAATGAAGGTCTCATTGAGCACCTGGGTGTTTTATAAGATTTAAAGAGTCTTTGGGCAACTAGGCACAACACACCAAGCCTCATCTAGAGAAAACTCCCACTTGCATACCACAATATTACAAATTACAGTTCTCAAAACAGAGTCTTCAAGTACAAGTTTCCATGGAGTCTTCACTAGTTAGCCTGGGAACTGCTAGTTCTACAGTTATGCACATGAGGAAACTGAGGCTCAGAGAGGTCAAGAAACTCGTCCAGGGTCCCAGAAGCCACAGAGCTTCGAGTTCAGGCGCTGTGATGCTTACTCAGAACTTTCCATTTCAACTCTGTCTGGAATCTGGCTTCTCTGCTCAAAGTTTGGTCTCTGTTGATCTGAGTATCTTTGGAGGCATCACAAATCTGAAGAGCAAGCACAGAGCCATGTCCAACCTCTGACAGAAAGCCAGGCCTTTTCTCTTCTGTATGATGATCCATTTCATACTCGGAACAAGGAAATTTTCTTGTTCCAGGGTGCTAAGCCTTGACTCCCTTGGAACATTAAAATATCAGAGTATGAACGATTTCCAAACATCGCTTGTCTTATCTCTCACAGCCCTGACACCTGGAGAAGGAAAGACATTTCAGAGGAGGAGAGATGCAGGCACATGTCACTCTGCTTGAATTATTTTTCTTAAAGGAGAACACTTTTCAATAGTCCAGAGCAGGGGCCCATCATTTGTGAGAGCTCTTTGACATGTTGCTGTTTTAAAAATTAAGTATGTGGAGTTTGCAGAATGGACACGGCCTTTCAGTTTTTTAATTTAAGGTTCAAAAAGTGCTTTCACGCTATAGTCCCTGGGGGACAGGAAAGGCTGTTTGTTCTGTCCCCGGCCTCCAGGAAATCTGGCCCAGACCACCTACGGGAAATTAGCCTGAGACCTCAGCCTGGCTGGGAGGCGACAGCGGCGCTTCTCGTCACTGTGGCTGTAGTTCGCACTACATAATCTAATCTTTCAAGGATATTTTCCTCTGGAGAGGCAGTGAGCTGAGTAACTAAACAGACACAATGCTGCTAATCCCTCTTTCCTGAGGCTGAAGGGTTTAACTCCTTGCCTTCTGTTTTATCACAGTGAGCTCAAAGTGAGCTGTTGGGATCAACATCAGAATTTCATCAGAACATTTGGTTTTGTACTCTGTGCTGAGACTATGTAGTGTCCCTGGTCCTACTGTGTGTCTGGCATGGCTCTACGGACTTCAAATAGAGTTACTTCTAACCAGGAGGTAGGTACTGTTATTATGCACAGAGACGTTAAGTAATATGCTCGAGGTCACACAGTAAGCAAGGCATGTGGGCTGGGATTCAACCTCAGGCCTACTGCTTTGGAGTCCATGCTCTTGACCCTCATTAAAGAGGAAGGTCCCAGAATGCCTCTGAAATGTCTGCCTCGTCAATTTTCATTTATTTAGTTGTTCATTTATTCATTCATACACTTCTTCATTTGTATTCAGCCTTTGCGCTGTTTGAATGCCAAGGTGATTTAGACAGAGGTGCTCATTGGCCTCCTATGAGTTGGCAACCAGACATGGAAATGAATAAACCCCGAAATAACTCTGATGCAGAGAGCAGAGGGCAGCAATAGCTGTTTAAGGGCCGGAGCAGCCAGTGGAGTGAGGGGAGCATTGAACTAAGAAGCAGGGGAAGGTGAGGGAGGCTTCGCAAGGGGCCAGGAGGTGGAGGGGGTGGCATTTGGCATTAAGGGTGATGATGCAGTGCCTTTTGGGTAACTCCTGGAGTATGTGGGCAGCTTGGAGGGCTGTGAGAGGGAGCAGAGCTAGAGAGGAGCCTGGACTTGGTTAGCTTGGCCAAGGCAGGGTCTTAGTGAGAATCTTATGAAAGAGCAGTTGGTTAGGTGAATAGTTTCCTTAGATCTAGTCACTCAGCAGTCTAGGAACCAGCATTTCCAGGTGGCATATGGGGCAGGAAGCAAGGTGGTCCTTGCTGAAACCATAAGATACAGGACTTTGTTTCTGCAAAACCAGAGTCTCTCACTTCTCGTCAGAATATCCACAGAACACCACTGACCAGGACTTCTCAGCAGCTCAGGAGCTGTTGCCATGTGGCTCAGTGGGGGTTAGCCCTCTCCCTGGCAGAAGACCTGGGCTCTAAGTGAAGCCCAGCCCCCCAGGACACAGGTCAGGGGCAGGTTCTTGACCCTCATCCATCACAGTGTGACTACCGGCTGATGCAGGATGTGAGTGGGTTCCAGCTGGTTCCATCCCAGTGGTGGCAGACAAACCATCCTTGCATTTTTGCTCTGTGGCCCCAGCCCCAGGGCAGCACACAGACCCCCGCAGAATGCCCTTCTCTCCAAACCTGGCTTGGTGGAGCCGATGCTGAAAGTGCTACTCAGCCAGCTGGGTTCAGAGGGACTCTGCAGTGGGGAATGTTTCAAAGCTATTTCAAGCTGGAAATTGCTTTTTGCTGTTTTGAAAGGTGCAGAATGATTTAGTAATTACTCCCAAACGTGGGGACCTCCTTCCTCGCCTCACCTGAACGCCCTGTCAGCTTTCACCTGTCAGACTCATGTTGCTTTGAGGTGGGTGTTCCTTTCCCCATCCCCTCCCCTCTGTTTCCTCTGCCCTTTGTGGCCCTCCTCTGCAGCCCCTCCCACTCCCAATCTGGAGCTTGGAGTGAGTTCTAAGGCGCCTCATTAACGACTTAGATTTCTTGTGACTGCTTCTTTCTTCGTTTGTTGGTTTTCAAGCTTTCTCTTAAATAACCGAATAGAAAGGGGTCCTGTTTGTTTTTCTTGCTTAGTGTTTCCCTGCCAATCAGTTCTTCACCAGACAAAGGCTGTGTGATCCCCAGGCCTGCCAGGACTAAACAGAAGTGGGGAGATTTTCACGAGGGAGAGGATTCCATCAGACACACCTGCTCCCGGGAAAGTTGCCCATTTGGAAAGGCTATTTGCCAGATGATGGCGCAAATGAAAAGAGCTCACCTTTATGTGCCAGAATGATGCCCATCTCATAGATTAGGAACCTGGCACAGTTAGTTGCTCAAGGTCACACAGTATAGTATGCAAGTGGAATTTGCATTCATGGCCTGGCAAACCACTGTCATCCCATGGAAATATAGATAAGCTCACGCATAATTCTAAATTTTCTGATAGGTTCCTTTTAAAGAATGTAAGTAGAAATGAAATAATACACTTTATTTAACTCAAAACACCAAAAGTATTATCAACATTATAAATATTAGTGAGTGTTTGGGCAAAATGTTTCTGTCCCCTCAAATCCAGTGCAGTGATACGCGGAGGTGGCCACGTGGGGAGGTGATTAGGCTTAGAGGGGGTCGTGAGAGTGGGCCCCCCATGATGGAGTCGGCGTCCTTGGAAGAAGAGGAGGAGATCAGAGCTCTCTCCCCTAATGCGAGGACACAGCGAGCAGCGGACAGACGCTGCTGTCCGGGGCTCCCTGGTTTAGAAGTGTCGCTGGATGTCTGCCTGCACGCCACTGTGTCTCTGCAGGGCCGGATGCACCAGGGAAAGCGAGCTGAAGCTGTGTGGTGGGTTCAAGTCTGTATATGACTATCTCCATGTATTTTTGAAATCCAGGTGGCAAAGTTAATTTCAGACCCTTTCCTCATCAAAGACAAAGGGAAAGTGGGTCTGTAAGCCCCTAGTCTTCGGCTTCTACTTGGTTAGAGCGACCCTGTTTTGTTTTGGTTTTTTCCTTCTCTAGAACGTTATTATGTATTTTAATAGCAAAAAATATTACATGGGAACAATGAGGAAATATTGAAAGCATATTGTAAAAATACTAAGTGGTCCTTAGAGGCAAATTTGCACACATGTGGATTAGTAGTTTGTATAAAATGTATAATGTAACTATATTGTTTTCCATGCTAATGAAATACATCAGTCACTGAAAATGTTTTTCAAAAGGAGCTTAGTCCTTTATGTGAACTCATTTTCCCTCAGTTTATAAATTTGGAAAGCAAGGAAGTGGGGGATGTAGAAGAGGAAAAAGGAGTTAAAACACGCTGCTTATTCTGGTGATGGAATGCCATTGAGCGTAACACCACCTTTGGAAGAGGAGGGTTCTACTTGCACATTTAGTTTTCTTTCTGTTCATTTATTAATTTGTTCAACAAACATTTGAGTCAGATTCTGCGTTGGGAGTGGGAGAAACCGCAGAGATTAAGACCAATGTGGTCCCTGCTTGCATGGGGCTCCAAGTTCAGTGGGGGAGACAGGTAAATACTTTAGAACCACAGTGTGGTTGGGACTGCAGGGAGAGTGCAGGTGTATGGGGCTTTGTAAAGAGGGGCCTACGCCAGAAGGGGGTGGTCCTGGCCGAGGGAGGTGGTCCCCGGGAATTGACGGTTGTGCTGAGACCTGAACGGGGAGCAGTTGGCCAGGTGGAGGGTGGATGGGGCCAGGATGTTGCAGGCAGAGGGAACAGCATGTGCAAAGGCCCGAAGACTAGAAGGCGCCTGGGTACTTTGACTCCAGTCTGTTCCCAGTGTAAACTGGCAAGGGGAGATTCTCTTGGCAGACCCCGGCTGTGAAAGGAGCCCCATCCCCACCCAGCTGCCCAGCGGCGAGCACAGTGCCCGTCATTGCCCACACTGCTAGGAGCCACGTGAGCGTTTCCACCTCAGAAAGCAGACCTAACTGGGGTCTGCCGGGGAATCCCAAGAGCGGCATGGAGGCGAGATGGAATTCTTTGCAATTCCCCATTAAGCAGGGACCACATTGGTCTTATTCTCTGTAATTTCCCCAGCTCCCAACTCAGAATCTGACTCAAATGTTTGTTGAACAAATTAATGAATGACAGAGAAAAAAACAACAACAACAACAACCACAAAATGTGCAAATAAAACTCTCCTGTTCCAAAGGCAATGTTACACTCAGTGGCGTTCCATCAATGGCACAGCAGGTTCCCTTACAGCTGGTTCAGGGACCTATGCTAAGGAGTGTCGGGCAAGGCATGCAGCTGCTCTGAATCTCAGTTCCTGATCTGTACGCAGTCTGAGTGTGCTATTTCATTTAACCTTCATAGCAACCTGTGATATCCTTCTATTTTTAACTTGAAGTTGAGGAAAAGGAGGAACAGAGAGGTCCAGAAGCCCATCCAAGATCACACAGCTTGAAAATGGTAGAGCTGAGACTGGAATCCTTATCTTTAGAATCCTGGAGTTGAGAGCCTGTGGGAGTGGGCAGGAGGAGGGGGCTGTTTGGATTCCTATGGATCGCTGGTCCTAGTTAAAATTCACATTTGGTCAGTGAGCTCGTCTACAACCGTGTTCCTGTCCCCTTCACATGTAGCATAGAGAGGGGTGAAGCATGTGACTTGGAGTGCAACTGCCTGGGTTGTACTCCTGGTTCTGTTTACTGAACTTCAGTGCCCCCTTCTGTCTAATGGGAAAATGAGGTTGGTAACTTCCAGGGCTCTTGGTAGACTTATGTGAGTAGTACTAATATGGGTAGTACTTGGTACACAGTAAGTGCTCAATAAAATGAAAACCAACCTCTGCCAGAGGGAAAACATACAAACTTCCAACTGAATCATTTGGTAAATAAATTATTAAAAAAAGAATTGGGAGGAGAAAGTGAACCCTGTCATGTGGGATCCCCTGACACATTAAGTCCTGGCTTTATTTTGCCCACTCTTGGTGAGAGAGGTGCTTTTGTTATTCCTGTATTTTGGATGAGGAAAATGAGACTTGGAGAGGAACGTTCTTTAGCTCAAGGCCCCTAGCAGGCAAGTGACGGTGGTTGCTCTCTGTGAAGCCCAGAGGGGTTTGCAACCCACGATATGGCCAATCTCAGTCCCACTAGACAAGGACCAATGCTGCAGAATCCATGGTGATTTTAAACTTTCCCTGCTAAGAAGTGGCAAGCCAGGCCCGAGTAACTAGCCCAGAACCACAGGGGGAATTTAAACTGAGCCTGAATTAGAGCTCATAGCAGCCAGGTTTATGGTCTGAGGCCAGGATTACTAGCTCAGACCTCAGTTTTTTGACCTATGAATTTCTACTGAGTCAGTTAAAAATTAAATGAATCTATTTAAGCGAAAATGCTTAGAGGCAGAGAATTTAATTACTCAAAGACTTTTTCTTTTCTTATTTTTTTTTTTTTACTATTGAAATTAATTAAAAAATAATTTTGCACATGTATGGCTGACACTCTGCCAGGAACATATCATGTGTAAAATTATTCCTGTCTACCTCATGTATTCATAAATCCTGGCTGGTCTTCTATTTTCATAAGACCATTTGGAGCCCACCTTTGGGGATTTTTTTCCAAACAAATTAAGATTTATAACTTTTCCTTGGGAAAGAAAACCCTGATGGATATATATACACATATACAAACACACATATACACATATATCTGTGTGTATGTATAAATATATACATGTGAACATATGTGCATATTATCTTAACATAGTTTTTAGGCTTGCTAGTGGTGAGTGATCAGAAATAGGGAAATGTCAAATGCAATAATACTGGTTTAAATACTGACTTTTAAATCATAACCTCTGATTGACTTCAGAACTGATTTGAACTTTGGGGCCATTTCTTTGTTTAAAACTTCTTCCCACCTACTACATAAGGTATATGTACTCATTAAAGAGATGCACCTCCATCTCTTCAGCTGCCAAATACAACCCCTGTTAAATGTGATGTGTTTCTTTCCAGTGTATGTATATTTTTATGTGCTCCTAGTTAGTACCTGAAGTACAGTATTGTATTCTGCTACTTTTCATTTCAGATTATATTGTAAGCGTTTCCCCTGGCATTACGCAGTCTTTAAATTATTTTTGCTGGCAGCATAGTATTCCATTCATTGGATGCTGAGGCTAATTAACTACACTCCTGTATTTAAACCTTGAGGCTGTTTCTAACTTTTCAATATCACCAATAAAATGCAGCCATGAACAGCACTGTGTAAAGTTTCGCCCCTACGCATGGGGTCGGAGCAGGCTCCTCCTTCAGTGTCTGTCTCCCCGTTCTGGTTGTCTCTTTTGTCATGCCCTCATTAGCGGTAGCTTCTCTGGCCTACTTGTCTGCACTCTCTCTAAGATCAAAGTGTTGGGGGGCAGGTCTCAGCTGGGCCCATTGGAGGTATCCCCACCCCCATGGTGGCCTTGCTCACAGCTGGCTGCCTGCCTTACATGGGACATTAGCTGGAGACAACAGGTAGGAACTCACCTCTGGGTTGTGTGGGAATTCTACTCAATTTTCGGTAAATCCCAGACTGCTTTAAAAACTAAAGTCTGTTAATTTAAAAAGAAAAGGAAAATCTTTCCCCGTTCAGGATCTTTAACGGAGGGGCCATTACCAAAAGAAAAATGTATCTAGGGTATTTGGGACAGATGGGCCCAGAGGAAGCTGGACGAATGTGCAGAACCCTCACCCCTGAGATACCTCGAGAACACCCTGTTTGCAGCTGCAGGGCGAGGAAGGGGAGCCAGGCGGTGCAGAGTGGCAACCTCTGTCTCTAATGCGACTCTTCAAGGCTCCACCCTCTTCCCCCGCACCACGGTTCGCAGAGTCCTGCCTTTACACAGCTTGCCAGCCTTGTCTCTGGCTTGTTTTCCCGTGTAGATGAAATGCTTTGCACCAAAGGAAAATTATACAGTGTAAACATTTATTCAGAAAATTGGTTTGCAGCATTACCTCCCTGGAGTATTTGGCCGAGAATGAAAGCCTGGTACGAACGCCTGCCGGCACGGACAGGAAAGACAACCCTCAGCTCAATATATTTCCAGCTTTTATGAGGCAGCTTGAGTGGAGATGTGTCAGCCTCTTGCCCGAAGTACAGGCTGGACAGAGCCCTGCCCCCACGCCCGACGAAAGCCGGGACCCGGAGAGGGGTCAAGAGCGTTGGCACCAGGGGCTCAGTGACCAGACAATGCTGTTAATGACTTTCAGCTCAGCTTCAAGGGGGCAAGTGAGAAGAAAGGGTGGTGCAGTGGCCTCTGAATCCTGAGGGTCTGAAGGGGATGGTCTTGCTCATGTCCTGGACGCTGAGACCACAGACTCTAAAGAAGTCCCCATTTGGAGACATGCACACATTGCCCCCAACTTTGGCACTTCCTTTTTCTGCCTGATTTTCTCCAAGCACAATTATGGGTTGAATTGTTTCCCCAGAAAGATATGTTCAAATTCTGCCCCTGGTACTTTTGACAGGGACCTTATTTAGAAAGTTGCACGTGATCCAATTAAGATGAGGTCATCTGGGTGGGCCCTGATCCGATGACTGGCGTTTTTATAAGAAGAGGAAGACTGGAGATAGAGGGAGAGGTCACATGACAATGGAGTAGCAGAGACTGAAGGGATGCGTCTCAAGCCAGTGACTGCCGAGGACCTCTGGCAACACCAGAAGCTGAGAGACAGGCACAGGACGTGCTTTCCCCACAGGTGTCAGAGGGCATGTGGCCCGGCCAACACCTTAGTCTGGGACTCTGGCCTTCAGAACCATGAGGATAGATTTCTGCAATTTTAAGTGTCCCAGTTTGTGCAGTTTTGTTACAGCAGCCACATGACACTCATACATACCGGATCTTTTATTGCTGATGTTTACAGTCTGCCTCCTCACCCCATCTTTGGGCAAACAGGACTTGTGTCCATTGTGGTCACTGCTGGACCCCATGTGCCATGCAGATGTTAGGCCCTCAGTAACTATGTGTTGAGTGAGTGGATTCTCAAGATGATCAGCAAACCTTTCATGGAACAATCTGGGGGGTCCTCTTGGATAGACTTTGGGGGTCTTGAAGCAATGCTGAGAGGAGCCTACATTCTCTGCCCCCCCTCTCCAGAATCCCTGCACCAACCAGAACCCCTCACACTCCCTGTAGCTCCTCTGCATGGAACACAGAGCAGTGCCTCACCCAAGAGCACACAGAGAGGTGCAGCAAGCTCTTTCATTTTTCTTCAAATAATTGTCCCCTGCCCTGGTCCACACATATCACCCTGGGTTATGCATTTGTGCCTGAGAAGCCCCAGGGAGGAGTGGAAGGGAAGACACATAAGAGAAAGGAGCTGAGGGAAGCATTTTTCAGGGCATCAAAAGGGAGAATACGTTTTATAATAAAGACACCCAGATCGAGAGGGAGCACCCTGTTTTTCACCCACAAAGGCAACAATGCTCAGGTACTGGCCAGGCTGGGAGCTCCCCGTGGGCAGGAGGGACCCTTTCCCACTCACAAGGTATCTCACGCTGGACAGAGTCTCGACCTTAGAAACACATCCAGGGTTTTGGCCAGCGTGAATTTTCCTCCTGCTGTGCGCTCTGGAAAACAGGGTACACCCCAGAGCCAGGGGGACAGTGGGACAAGCCTAGGCCTTGGAGGCTGGACCCTCATGCTCGGGCTAGATGTGGTCAGCTACATGGAGCAAAGTCCTGGTCCTCCTCTGCCAGAGGCCATGACTTCCAGGCTTGGTGGCCTCTTTCAGAAACTCCAGCCAAGTGCAGGGCTTAGGGGCCAACCAGGGAGCAGCCCCCGCTTCTGCTCCCTCTCCCGTAGCCAGAGGCAGAGGGGAAAAGGCAGAAGGTGTCCAGGCTTGAGGGGTTGAGTGCCGGATCAGGTCTCTTTGGGGTACAGGGAAATGACGGAATCTCATTGAGTTGGCACGCGGACCCAGGAGAACTGTTTCATTAACTGATCATTCAACAAAGACTTATTAGTAAATAATTTTTGTATAATCTACTAGTATTTATTGAGCACCTACTGTGTGCCAGGCATCATCATTGGCGCTAAGGAGTGAATGACCCCAGATCCCTACCCTCCTGAGGCTGATGTTCTGGTGATTAATCACGACCCCACTGAGATTGTGCTTAGGTGTATGGTCACTCATTTGTCCTCACACGAAGTTTGGTGAATGCTGGAAAAGGGGGAGGGAGAAGCATTGGCACTGTTCAGGGTGGCAGGGGTGCTTCCTGGTGAACAGCTGAGGAGGGGCGTGAGCAATCGGACCAGCAGAGCCATAGGGAAGGAGACCCCCAGGCCCTGCCCTGTCCTGCCCCCATGGGCAGCTGGCTGTAGCTGGACCATGCATCTTTTTGTTCTGAACTCTGTTGTCTATGTGTTTATGATTTCTTAAGTTATGATTTCATGATCAGGAGGTCGTGGCGGAGGCCTGGAATGGGTCCTCACACTCTGCTGGACCCTCTGCTCTGAGTGTGGGCTCCTGCTGTCTCAGCTCACTGCAAACCTGTGCCTTCATGATGGGACTTGTTTTGCCTATTTCTCCAGATGTCTAGGCTCAAATCTGCTTTTCACTCTGTTGTGGACAGGAGGGCAACTGGCTTACCTTTCCCGCTCCTTGACTTACCCCCCAAATGGCAGGGATGCTGCTGCCTGGTGCCTGGTCCCCAGAGGGTGCTCGGCAGAGGCTTGGCGTTTTCCATCCAGGAGGCCTCCTAAGCCCAGCCCAGGAGGGAAAGCTGCTTGGGGGTGTTGTTTCCCCAAGTCACAGAGTACCATCCTTATCCTGTGCTCCTCGTGGGAATTCCTGGGGCTTGAAATTCCTCTTAGCACAGGGTGGTATGAGGACTAGGAGAAGACGTAAGGAGAGATGCATGGGGAAGACAGAGCATCTCAAGGTGTAGGCGGTCCTGGCTGTATGGTGCACGGAGGCACAAATGAAGATCAAGTGTTCTGACCTAAGTGAAACTCCACGGATGAGCATCCGTCCGCCTGTCTGTGCAGCTGATTGTATTGGCAGGCAGAGGGCTATTAGCTGTGCGGGTTCTTTGCATCAAGCCAACTGGGCTGGCTTAATCTCCCACAGCCCTGACTAAAGAGGAGGCTTCGTTGCCTGATTTCTGAAAAACGAATAAGAAAGCAGTGGTTGGAGTTGCTTTTCCTCTTGGGATTTTCAAATAAAATCAGAGACTAATCCCTCGTCTAATACCAATTTAGTAAGGGCTGAGTTAGAATGTAGTCAGCTCCATTTATGAACACCGGTTAATATTTCTTTATAGAAAGCTATACTATTTTCAGAAGCATTTCAGACAAACATCCTAAGAAGACTTAGCAGGCTCACAATGTTTACCTTGGACCTGAATCTTGTTTCTAATTAACCGAGTCTTCAACAGTCCATCAGAGAATGCAGTTACCTGCCAAACTTCACACCTAAGGGGAAAAAATATTCCCAATAAAATTTTCCTTAAAAAAATCCACTCACTTTTACCACTAAGACGTCCTCAACATATTTAAATCAATCCCTCTCCATGAACACACAGAAAACTAATGTTCTAGATCCCAAGCCTGTCTCTGTGGGTCCCAGATTTCGGGGAAGCCATTTAATTCGACATTAAGTTTTCAGCAGACACTAAAGTAGGGATTCCGCGAAGACAGAGGGGCTGAATGTGTGGGCGCGCGAGTCCAAGTTTTCCAGGCTGCAAACACACATTCCTGTGATACCACACATTCTGCGGGGAGAGTTTAAATGATCGTATTGTTTCAATTCACCATACAGAAGCAGCTGCTTATGGAAAGTAAAGCTTTCCTTCTCTGTGTTCAAAAAGAGACTGGCTTCATAGAGAGGCTGTGGGTTTCTCTCATGCTCCAACATCCAGCAGTTTAGAGTTTGTTTCGAGGTACTGGGTTGGACAGAGTGTATTTTCTCAGATGTGAGTTCCCTGGGAATAAGGGTGTGGAGCTCTGTGGAGGCTCACCCTTTCTGTTATGTTTATTGCTGCCCCCTGCTCTGTGGTGTTAGGTACCTAAGAGGCTCTTGTTAAATATTTATTGAATAAGAAAATGTTCCTTGAATAGGTGTCACAGCTTGTTTTTACAAAATAACTTCCTAAATATTATCTACAAAGATTCTTGGAATTTTAGATCATCTGTCCTACGCCAACGATGGTACTTGAACACACACACACACACACACACACACACACACACACACACAGACCTTGTTGATTATTGTAGATGAGTGAGTAGAAACTTAGTGTTTTTTCTTTTAATTTTGCTTTTAGCTTGTCCTGAAAAAAATAAAAACAACAACAAAACCTCATGTCAGCAAATGAAATTCTTAAGTCTATTTCATGTGGTTTAGCAGAAGCAGGCTCGTTTGTGAAGGAGGACGTGATGGTGCAGAAAACCCCCAGGTATTGACGTCACGTTTTCCAAGCCATGTGGCCTTGGAGAAGTTATTTACCGTCTCTGGGCTTCATTCTCCTTATTTGTTAACTGTGGAGCTGAATTGATACTCAGCTGTCCTACCAGCTGTGAGAACCAGAGTGACTAGAGGGAGAATGGATCCTCAGGTTTAAGATTCAGAGTGGGAGTTCTCTCCCCACCATGTCTTCTCACAAGATTTTCAGGATCAAGTGATTCCTGGCCAAGAAACAGAAGCAGAATCGTCCCAGTCCTCAATGGATTCGAATGAAAACTGGCAATAAAATCGGGTACAACTCCAAGAGAAGACATTGGAGAAGAACCAAGCTGGGTCTATAAGAAGCAAGCTGGGTCTATAAGAAGTGGTCTTAACGTGTGTGGCACAGACATGTTAAGACCACTTTTTTAAGCAGCCAAGTCACAGTGAGAACATCACTACTGTAATGCTTGGCTCCTGATGTTCCTTATTTCCTAACTATCAGTCTGAGACTCAGTAATAAATATGAAACATTGGAAAAAAAAAAAAAGATTCAGAGTGACAGTGTGATTCACTGCTTCTGCGTGGCAGTTAATAGCATAGTCAAGAGGCCTACAGTGAAAAACCTGTATTTCTGAAAGGTTTACTGGAAACATTTGGTTTTCTTTTGCTGGCTTTCTCAGGGACAGTTTTTTTTTTTAATTTATTTTTAATTGGAGCATAATTGCTTTACAGTGTGTTTCTGCCACACATCAGCATGAATCGACTATAGGTTGATGGCAGATATGTCCCCTCCCTCCCCCCTCCCACCCCATGCCTCCTCTGTCAATTGTTACAGGGGAAAAGTTCTTTTTATATTTACTTTTGTGTTTCTCTTGCAAACTTCTTTCTGTCATACAGTAATTTTATTAATTATTTTGGTTTGAGATCTGAGAAAGTATTTATTTATTTTAGTATTTAACCTTAACCATTTCAGAAGAAATTTAAAATGACTTCACCAAAATTGTTGTTCAGTCATTAAGTTGTGTCCGACTCTTTGCAACCACATAGACTGCAGCACACCAGGCTTTTCTGTCTTCTACTCTCTCCCGGAGTTTGCTTGAATTCATGTCCATTGAGTCAGTGATGCTATTTAACCATCTCATCCTCTGCCACCCTCTTGTCTTTTTGCCTTCAATCTTCCCCACCATCAGTGTCTTTTCCAATGAGCTGACTCTGCATGATGTGTATTGGAGCATAAAAATCATTAATTCAGAATGAAAGACAAGATCAAAGAGAATAAAGGTGCAGAGACAGAGAAATTATATTATGAACTCTATACTTAGGGAAGCTATAGCAGTTAAGCATACAACTTAGGCTCTGAGCTTCCTAGCAGCCAAGGAAAAAAACAAAACTAGAAAAGTGTTGTTAATGTCAAAGATAGGGAGGCAGAAACTCACAAGGGGCTGATGGTCTGTGGTTGTCTCCTTAAAAGTTCCTGCAACATTCTTTATCCTGATCTGAAAGGAAGATTTGTGAGTTTGGAATCTCTTGTTGAAGTTCAAATCCAAGAAGCTGAAAGTTGCTGATCTTCAGTTCCAGGTGCTCAAAAAAAATGTTAAAATTGGACTTACCTGGTGACTCAGACAGTAAAGAACCTACCTGCAATGCAGGAGACCTGAGTTTGATCCCTGGGTAGGAAAATCCCCTGGAGAAGGGAATAGCAACCCACTCCAGTATTCTTGCCTGGAGAATCCCATGGACAGAGGAGCCTAGTGGTCTCCAGTCCATGGAGTTACAAAGAGTTGGACATGACTGAGTGACTAACACTTTCACTTTTTTTCATGTTTGCTGGCAAAAGTATAGATGATATTTCCCTCTAGAAATTAAGAACTAAGAAAAATAAGAAAATCTTACCAAAAGAGGATGTGTGATAATAGAAAAGACAAACCCCAAACCACTGGCTATAGGTCAAGAGACCTGGATTTGAATTGCAGCTCTGCCAGTAATCTGTGTCTTAGGGAAGGTCCCACAGCCTCTCTGGGCCTCAGTTTCCTCATCTATAAAGTAAGAGGGTTAAACCAGTCTCCTCTGAGATCTCAGGTGTGAGAGTTCTACTCCTGGGACTATAATGGTATTAGGAGTATCTTTGATGGTATCTTTTGTCTTCTGCAGTCACACCTGCTTAAGGTACAGCACTTGCATCTCAGAAATCACTGTGAGACTGCCATGTTGGCCTCCCCAGAAAGTAAAATGCCTTCCTTCTAATTTAACATCTTGAAAGAAAAGATCTCTTCTTGTCATATGGAACTTTTCCAACCAAAGCACATTTCTGTGATCTGAGGCATACACATTTGGCTGCAGGTGAAATACGCCTGCATGGACAAGGGTGTCAGGCTTTCTTGGGCTCAAACAGGGCTATCACGAGGCTGAAAAACTGCAAGGAGGTTTTTCCAAGAAGTCGTCTCTGGGCAAAAATGTCGCCACTTTCATTGGGGGAAAAATGGTTTTAAATATTGGCTTTTGTTTTTATGGAAAATGGTGAAAAGTTTGAGGGAAAACCACAAAATCCTTTGCTTTTATTGAAACCACAAAAATTGATTAATTTTTTTTCTTAAAACAGTTTTTGCTGAGGGCTGAACTTTCTTCTTTGAAAGACTCTACTTTTCTTTTTCTCAAATCTCTCCTGAGAGCCCCATGAAAGGTCTTTCTGTTAGCTGGTTGAACTGAGCCCGGGAATCCTGGAGCTCTACACAGAAGCATACTTTTTTGTGCCCAGACCCTGCCTTTTGGGGATGTCTTCATGCTCCAATCTCCAGACACTGGCTTAACTTTCCCAGGTCTCCAGGGAGGCATGGTGCCCATGAAGCTGGTGAGCATTTCCCAGGCAGCTCCAGCCTCAATAAAATCATTGAATCTGACTTCATTTCCAGGCTCATCTCTCTTCGTCGCTGTGGCTTCCTGCACAAACGGAAAACTGTGTACGTAGAGGCTGCCTTTGCCAGTGGGGGTCTCGAAAACTGACTTCATGAACTAAATTGGTGCCCCACCTGGTGGCTGGCATGGGCTATCCCCAGGCAGGAGAACTGTCTGTGTCAGCTGAAATCTGTCTTGCACTCTGCCCACAGTGATACCCTTGCCAGCTGGGCCAGGGTGCTGCTCCTTCACATGGCATCCTGTGTTTCTTAACAAAGGCAGCTGGGGAATTCTCCTGGGCCATGAAGAGACAGTTGGCTTCTGCTCTCCAGAACAGGTTTGGTTTTGATGCCAGTTGGAAGGTGCAAGGGAGCTTCAGGGCATCTTTGAGTGACCCTCCCTTGCAACTCAGCTCAGAGGCGCATTCAGGTCTCGTGTGCGAAGGCTCACTGATGGCTGAGAGGCTTGGTCCCTGTTGGCTTCCACTTTCCCTTTATCTCCTGGCTGGCATGCCCTCTCCACAGAAGGGCCACTCCATTCCTGGAACTGGACTGTTGGGTACATATTCTACTTGCCATCTCCTCCTGGCAGGTTTCTTAGCCCTTCCTGGTCTGGCATTTCCCTCTGTCAAACGGGAACAGTGATAGCACCAGCCACAGAGACTAGTTGTGAGCATCAAATAGTACAGGACTGGGCACACGGTAGGTGCTGCTAATTATTATTTACATATTCTAGAAACTAATCCTGCTGAATCCAAGACTTATTTCATTTTACAAGTGAAAAGATTGCAACATGACAAAACTCAAGACAAATTTAGAGAAAAGCTGATTAGCGATTTCCTAATGCAACAACTCTATCCAGCTTGTATGTTTCAGTTTACTATTCCTACAGCTGCTAACCATCAACAGCATGAAGTTCAGCCACCTCTGAGCAAGGGTCCAATGTAAACCAAGCACAATGTGACGTGCTCTCTAGTCACGGGCTCCCCAGTAGACCCAGGTCTGGGGGGACATTAACCTCCTTCACAGACAAGGGATCTGAGGGTCTGAAAGATGAGTTCACCCAAGGTCAACAAGCAGAAACTGCAAAAATCGGAGCCCTGACTTCAAAATCTCTGGGCTCGACCAAAATGCTGTACTCCTTGGGTCTCCATATATGAGTCTTAAACCAAGAGAGTCGCTTTATTTAAAAGAAAAAAGCAGGAGATTTCAGTCTGAAGCATTGTTCTGGTCTGTGGTCATAGGAGGTGGAACCAGTGGAAGGTTCAGTCCCTTGTCTGTCTAGGAAAATCTCTTCCAACTTCAAAGAGGTACTGAGGGAATGGAGCGAAAAGTCCATTCTAATTGGGTGGATGTCCCTTCCCTGCCCCACAGAGCTCATGACACAGTGTGTAACAGCCTGGGCAATCAGTGTCCCAGAGCCCAAGCTCTGTGTCTTGTTGAAGCCCAGGAAAGGGCTCCAGGTGCTTCCCTTCTGTTTCTTGTCAAAGTCACCTTTACCCTGAGAAGACCTAGCCTCTAGAGGCTGGATCTTCTCCCCAAAGCTCACCCCTTCCTGGTTCTATCCGAGTTATTATTATTCAAAACACAGCCTGTCTGCCCATTTGTCCCCAGGTAGGAAGAGCAGATTAACAGGCAAACACTTCTTTTCCTGATCACTGATCTGTAATTTCATTAGCTTTTAAATTCAGTGTAAGTATTGTCTGATCATGGGCTCAGGTACAGTTTGGAACAAGTCTCTTTTTTGCTCTCTTATCTGATTAAGAAAACATCTCATTGTTCAGATTCAAGACTAACAAGTTTCTCCACATCCAGTCCCCTCAGATCTTCATTTTTCTTCATTCTTTCTGCCCTGTTTAGCATCGCATAATTATCGAAACATGTCTGTAAGCTACTTGCACATCTGATCATCAGACTTTCTCTTGTTCCTAACTCTTTCTCCATCTGCTCCCCACCCCCACACCATCCTGTCACATCTGGAAGAGTCCCTTGCCACTCCATGCCCAACTGACTGCTGAACTATTTCCAGATCACATCTCTCTTTTCCGGTCCTGGTCGCCTGACATGCTCAGTCATATATGCTCAGGCCCTAAATTCTGGTTGTCTCTGATTCCTCCCCACTCGGATGATAACTGTGGGGCAGAGACATTGTCTCATTCCTTCTATTTTGACCCGGTCATGTTAAAGTATAGTTTTCAAAAGGTAAAATCATGACTTTCGCACAAATATGAAATAAGCAATGATAAGAAATTTAAGTCACGAATAAGTTGATATGATGTTAAAGCTGCTTCAGAGGAGAGTGTGAAGAGCAGACATGTCTGTAGGCAATTAGGCAGATGGAAATGAGTTTCCTAATCAGTGCACACTGAGTTTATATCTCTAGGATGGAAGATGTGTGTTTGGAGCCATCTTTTCTACAGGGTGAATTTCTTTGTACTTCTATAGGACAGAATTTCTTTGCACTTCTACAGGACAGAATTTCTTTGCACTTCTACAGGACAGAATTTCTTTGCGCTTCTGGGGGCAAGAATCGTTTGCATTATTCTGTGTTCTATACTACATACTTGTCTTTTTTTTTTAATTTATTTTTATTTTTTTTACTTTATTTTACTTTACAATACTCTATTGGCTTTGCCATATACATACTTGTCTTATAGTGTGTACAGTACATACTCAAAGACCAGGGCCACTCCAGAGGCTTTGCTAGACAATTCCTAGAATTCAAATGAAGTATATATTGTTATTTCAAATCAGTCAATCAATTTCATTGATTCCAGTGACATATTTTTTCCTATTGTAAAGTGTTTTACAATTTTTCTTAACCGCTTTTTATTTAAATCTATTCTGGGTATGGAGCTTTGCTGGTGACTCAGACCGTAAAGTGTCTGCCTACAATGTGGGAGACCTGGGTTTGCTCCCTGGGTCAGGAAGATTGCCTGGAGAAGGAAATGGCAATCCACTCCAGTACTCTTGCCTGGAAAATCCTATGGATGGAGGATCCTGGTAGGCTACAGTTCATGGGGTTGCAAAGAGTCAGACACGACTGAGCAACTTCACTTATTCTGAGTATACACATGAAAGGGCTGTAATTTTCAAGCCTCATTTTAGGAGAAACTCAGGAGAACACAGTTAGGTAAGGGGCAAGACATCACTGGTTCTAGGCAAATCTTCTAAAAATGACAATTTCTTCTAGGAAATTCTTGGCTCAAAGACCTTCTGTGGCTCCCTATCACCTGTGTGATAGCTTCCAGAGACTCCCGTATAGCATTTAAGCTTTTCCACAACTTAAGACATGATATGTGTTTAAATCTTCAAAAACATTTGTTAAAATAATACATGGCTTCAATTAAAAAATAAATTAATTTAAAAAATAATACATGAAATGGCAAAAAATTCAAAGATTACAAAACCGTATAAAATAAAGACTAAAAGTTAATAGCTGTATAGTTTTAACTACCTCTTAAATATTTTGCATGGACACAAGAAAAAAAGAGAATAACTGGTTGACAATGATTGGTTGCAGATTGAGGGTCAACTTGAAGTTTATTTGAAAATCACTTTAGTATTTATCAGAAATGCCATTTTCTTCCAAGAAGGAGATTGTAAATGACATCAGGCAAGGAGGTTCTGTCCGAGACCAGGTGTGGGGTGATTTTTCATTATCACCTCTAGAAATTTTCTTGATATAGAAAATCATATTCATATTTATATCTTTAGTCATATAGTTTTTTAAATATTTATTTTTCATTGATTGATGATGGCTTTACAATATTGGTTTGATTTCTGTCATATATCAACATGAATTAACCATAGGTGTACATGTGTCCCCTCTCTCCCACCTCCGCGCCCAGGGCCACCCTTCTCGGTTATTACAGAGCCCCAGTTTGAGTTCCCTGAGTCGTAAGGCAAATTCCTGCTGGCTGGCTGTTTACATATGCTGGTGCATATGCATCCAGGCTGCTCTCTCCGTTCATCTCACCCTCTCCCTGGTCTCCCCCACCCTGTGCAAGTCTGTTCTCTATGTCTGCATCTCCACTGCTGCTCTGAGAACAGATTCTTCAGCGCCAGCCTTCCAGACTACATATATACGCATCACTGTATGAATCTGTAGCCGTATAGTTTTAAACACAAATGACGTCACTTCATCCACACCCGTTTCGGTTGCTGTTGGCTGTGCGGGGTCTCTGCTTGCTTTCTCTTGTTGTGGCACTGCTTGTTGCAGCGTGTGGGCTTCTCTGGGTGTGGCGTGTGGGCTTGATTGCCCCGAGGCATGTGGGATCTTAGTTTCCCGACCAAGGGTTGAACCTGCGTCCGCTGCATTGGAAGGTGGATTCCCAGCCACTGGATCACCAGGAGAGTACCCCCATACCACCTTTTCAATACTTGGTATTAAACAATTATCGTGTGTCCCAGATACTGTTAGGAATAGGTTATATGTAATATACCTTAGAATTTTTTGTGTATCAGCACAGACATATCTACTCACTCTGGCCCACAATACAGACTGTCCCCTCATCCATGCACAAACAAGGATGACCAGAAACCATCCTTGATGACGGTTATTGAAATTTACTTTTCAAAAAATGAGAGCTATATCAAATATGTATTGACCAGCTCATCAGAGAGAAAGGCAGTTGGAAGGCACGTGCTCTGTAGGCACTTGTGTGCTCTGTGTGCTCCTGGGGCGCTGGGTTCTTACCCCCCTGCCCCTTCCTCTTTCTCTCCCTCCGTCCCTTCCGCTCCCCTACTTCTATCCATAAGCAGGCATATGCTGTAAGCCCTGCGGTGGATGCTGAGAATTCAGCAGAAGGTAGGACAGAATCAGTCTCCGAGTGTTGCAGCTCCCAAGTTCCAAGCCCCTTCAGAGACTTAAGTGCACGTGGAAGCATAACCTTGCAGACGGACATCCGTGCCCTAAGGGAAAAACACAGGGTGCCTTGAGGGAGCAACAGGCGTTTAGAGGCACTTGTCTGTGTCTAAGAGCTTCAGGAGGAGACCTAGAGGATAGGTGTGGACACAAGGCATGCGACAGAGAGGAGCCGAGGGCAGGATAGGTGAGGCTTGGTCCCACAGGCCCCACAGTGGTTGAAAGTGTGAGCTTGACTGGCTGTTTGATGGGAACAGAACTGACAAAAGAGCAACCTAGCTTCCCTGGGCTGTGTTTGTGGAGTGCCTTGTGGGAGGCAATGGACCCTGAAGCCCCATCATGGCTCCAGAACTGGCTTCACCACCTGCTGGTGACCGAGGGTGAGAAGCTGCACTTCTCTGTGCCTTTGCATTCTCATCAATACGGTAGGGGAGATAATAATCCCTGCTAGATCGGGATGGGCAGCCGGCCCAGTGCTGTGCGCCTCCTGGCCACGATGCACGCCGTCTGAGCCCTTCCCACACCACCTGCTGTCACACAGCTTCCTCCAGACAGGCTCAAAGATGCAGACTTCCAGTTGCATCTTAGGCAAAGCGAAAAGGGGAGTCGTGGGCGTCTTGTGATGGTCCGCCCAGCACCCCTCCTTCGCCCTGATTCTGTGATTGAGGCCCATCAAGCCCCGGCAGCCTGCTGTCCCTCAGTCTGTGTGCTGAGTCTGTGTTTCTCTGTGGCGTGGGGATGGGATGTTAGTCATCCACTGGGGATGTGGCTAAATATAAGATAAATATTTTTCTCTACATTTGTGAGTTTCCCAGGGCTAAGGATGGGAAAGCCAGAGATGGCGCTGGGAGTTAGAAAAAATTTTGGATCCTCTTGGATAGAGGTCTGGGTAGACAATGAAAGGCAGGAGCCGAGACTGAGAATGGAGACCTGGGGGAGTTAAGCTCACTGAGACTGGACTTAGGTGGGCTCTTCAGAGCCTCACTTGACACCGAGCTGCGCCCTGAGTTCCCGTCACACCTGACTTGCTTTCCTGCCCAGAGCCTCCCAGTGGCTGCTGTGGGGAAAACGGAGGCTCCCTGTGCCTTGGCAGCGCCGAGGTGCACTTCCGCCTCCCTCCAGGTCTGCTTGCCCAGTGCTGTCCTCATTTATCCCGTCAGTCTGGCCCTTCCCCTGCCTGGGGCCTTGCCTGTACTTTCCTCTGCCTGGGGGCACTTTCTCTTTCACTTGCCTGGTTACCTTCTAGAGAATTTAGATTTTAACTCACATGTCACTTTAGATCATATCACCTGCCCCGGTGATGAGTTCTCGTCACCGTGGCCCTCTCCTCTCCATTGGTGAAGTGAGGTGAAGTGAAAGTGTCTGACTCTTTGTGAGCCCATGGACTGTAGTTCACCAAGCTCCTCTGTCCGTGGGGATTCTCCAGGCAAGAATACTGGAGTGGGTTGCCATGCCCTCCTCTAGGGATCTTCCCAACCCAGGGATTGAACCCAGGTCTCCTGCATCGCAGGTGGATTCTTTACCATCTGAGCCACCTGGGAAGCCCCTTCTCCAGTGGTGTGCTTATTAAATTCCTATCCATCCCCATCGGGACAGTGACACTCTGAGGGCAGAGACAGAGTCTCTTTTGCTCATCATAGTGCTCCCCTCCCCACCCCCAGCACCAGGCCTGCACACAGTAGGTGCTCAGTGTGTATCTGTTGACTGACTAGATACAGAATGGCTCCTAGGAGGAGGGAAAGCAGCAGGGCGGTGACGTTTTGTGACTCTCCTAGCCATGGGGACTTCATTGCCTGCCAGGGTCTGGAAGCAGTGCTCTCAGAGGTGGCTTGGAGGGTGGGTGCACGGCTTGGGAGCTACAGGGCGTTCATACTCCACCATGCACACAGAGAACCAGAGAAGCAGGCCTGGAGTCAGGGAGAGTCAGGACTTGGGACACGTAGATGAGTCATCTAGTGGCCGGGCCCAGTTTCTGAAGGCTTTTTGTTCCCATCCCAGCCCCTGAGACCTGAGTCTCGTGAGTCACCCATGTCACCTTACAACATACCCTTCTCTTTGGCTCAAGTCAGTTTCAGTCCCCTGCAGCTCCCAGGTACTTTAGCAAGATAGTTAAGGAGCAGGCACAAAAGGAGGCCAGAAACCCAGACAGCCTCTCATGTGGGACGTGGGAAGAACCTCTTTCAGTCCTGGGTGAAATTCCCCCTTCCTGGCACACTGTGCTGTGTCCAGCAGTGAAAGGGGCTGCTTTCTCTCTGACACCTGCCCTTGACTCCAGAAAGGGATTTGGAGAATCCATAAAGAGACTGAGCCGCCCCAGTGGGCAGACTCGACACACATTCCACCCAGGAATGGTAGGGGCTCCATGAAGCTGGACAGGCCTCCTTCCTGGTCCCGCTGGGGCTAGGACGCCAGACCGGCCCCAGGAGCTTTTATTGGCGCTGACTTGTGTTTGGACCGTGTGACTGCTCCAAGCTTCCCTCCAGGATGGCGCTGGCTCCTCCTCAACATTTACACCTTATAAACCACTGCTGTGACCGGCTGGGCTGCTTATGTGAGGCGATGCACAGCCCCTGGTAACGGAGAGTAAATAACTCAGCAACGTTTCCTTGCGCTTTTCCAGCTTTCTTTCGGTCTCAGAAGAAATAAAACAACGAACTTAATGGTGTTCTTTAATCTTCTGCGCTAGTGGCTTTCTTTATAAGGTGTTATACAGAGTCCGTGTAAACCCAAACTCTGCAATGGGGTCAGTGTTTCTCAACAGGTGCTGGGTGGGTTTGGGTTAAGATGTGCCCACCCCCACCCGAGCCTCCTGAACAAATACAGAAGCAGGAGGTTTCTTCACAACACAGCCCTCATTCACAAGCCAGAGAGCTGCTCATGGCCAGCTGAGCAGCTGAGGGACCCTTTCTTCCCCCACAGAGTGTTCCCACCCCAGCTCAGTGGAAATTAGGTAGAAATGGGGGTTTATGGAAAGGATGAAATCCAGGTCAGGAGGAGAGCAGGTGTGGACCTGGGTCTCTGTGTCGGCTCAGCTGGGGGGGCTTGAGAAATGTCTGTCTCTCTCACATCCACTTCTGTCTGCATGTCACGCTCCACTTGCTCTCCAAAACAGCTCTCTCCACGTCGGGGCAGAAAGACAGCATTTGAGCTGTTGTCTCCTGGCTCATAAGGCCCCAGGGAGAGGGGCTGAACCTTCCACTTTTCCCAGTTGCTCAGAAAAACCTCTGGAAGCACTCTGACTGCCTCAGAGGTTCTCCCCTGGGCCAATCAGCTGTGTCCACCAAGTCATGGCAGAGTATGGCCAACCCCACCAGAAGAAGGGGTTGGGGAGGGGAGAGAAAGCATGTGTATCAGGAGGAGGGGTCATACCTGGAAGGAAGGAGGGATGCCTGAGTGACAAGACTAGATGCCACTGCATGCCCCTGACATGGCCCTGCTCTGACCTGGATCCGGGGACCTTGAGCGAGACTGGAGCCCACTGCATTGGGGCTGGCCCCGTAGGGGCTCAGCGATCCCAGTGTGCCCCCAGCAATGAGGGCAAGGACAGAGGGATCAAGGGTGAAGACCTAATTTCAGCCTTCCTGGACCCTGATCCTGCCTGACCCTCCCCGCCGTCTAGAGGATTATCCAAGCTTGGACTCTTGGGATTCTTACCTGAGAAAGGTCTCAGAGCTCTTCACGGCCTCCTATTGGTTGAATGTTCTTGTCATCAGGTCCTGACATACGAGTCACTCTTGCTGCCCACTGCACCCCTGTGTGGTCTCTGATGTTCACACTGCCATCCCACTTGCCTCTGTCTGCAATGCCAAAAGCTCAGAATATCAGAACACAGAAACATTTTCCCCAGGTTTGCCCCAAACTAATTGGGTGGTAAAACTTGACTTGAACTGATGTGAGTCTGTTTGGGTCTTGGTTTATCCCAGTTAGTGGGGGTGTTCATATTTTGTTCATAATCCACCTGCAATGCAGGAGACCCTGATTTGATTCCTGAGTCAGGAAGATCTGCTGGGGAAGGGATAGGCTACCCACTCCAGTATTCTTGGGCTTCCCTGGTGGCTCAGCTGGCAAAGAATCTGCCTGCAATGTGGGAGACCTGGGTTTGATCCCTGGGTTGGGAAGATCCCCTGGAGAAGTAAAAGGCTACCCACTCCAGTATCCTGGCCTGGAGAATTCCATGGGGTTGCAGACAGTAGAAAATAATTGAGTGACTTTCACTCACTTCATATGTTGTGCTGCCAAGGTGTCAACATACTTGATCACAGAGGCTGCCCTGGACCCTGCTGCAGTGTTAAGACCATACTGGGTGAGTACCTCATTGCCATTCCAAATTCCTAAAACTCTGAAATACGTCTGGCCCCGGTAGTTTCAGATAGGGATTGTGGTCTGGCTAACATCCTTGGCAGAACTCTAGAAACCTTACATGGGGTAAAATTTGACCAGTTTTCCCAGGGCTGTGGTGACACTAAATGTGGTAAGACGGAGAGCGTCTGGAATTGGGTGCTTGGTGTGACGTCATCCTCCCATGAGTGTTGGCTCTTTGCAGTACAAGTCTTAGGTTGTCAGATCTTTAGAGCGCCCCATGAGGCCTGGCGTGCATTGCCGCTGTTTTACAGATACTAAAATTGAGGCTGGGAGATGGGAAGTAACATGCCTAAGCAGCACCACCATGATTGGAACTGATTCCAGAAAAGACAGTTCTCACCACTGTGCTCCCTGTCATGGGATGCCCCATGGGATCTGCTAATCATGGGCTCCCTGGGCTCTGTCCCTATCCTTTTCGGTCACGGGAGAGAGGTTGACATCTGGTATGCCAGCATGGTTTCGGCACCTTTGGCATGTTCTCTAATCCAGTTCCCGCTCCCAGCCTAGGAAGTGGGGGGCAGGGAAACCAAGGCACAAAGAGAGTAAGTACTTGCCCTGGAGAAAGTGAGGAAGCCTTGATTAGGGGCTTCAGTTTTGTTCCAGGTCTCTGAGCCTTTCACTGAGTTGCCTCACTGTGTGTGTGAACAAGCCATTTGCTCCGTAGTTCCCACTATTTTAGTCTGCAAAGCGCTTTCTTGAGGGAAGCACGGCGGGAAGGTGTTATTCTGTGTTATGGCAGCTCAGACAGGTGGCGAGTCTGGCAGAGTGACACGCTGATGCTGTGGGGTGTGCGTCTCTCCGTGCTGCTGCGGCTCCAGGGAGCTGGAAGCGCAGAGCAGAGCTGATAAAAGACTCTCTTGGTTGCTGCAGCTATGTGCTTCTGTACTTCAGCCAGCGCTCGGTGGGGAGAGGCTGGCTTCAGGCTGCACGGTGCAGGGAGTGGCGGCTCGCGGGAACCGAGCGTCCACGCAGCTGACACGGCAGGGTGAGGAACAGAGACTCTTGACGAAAGGGCACCACCACTCATGGGAAGTTTGCCCCAAACATCAAACTGAACTTGATCAGGTCTCCTGAGCTAACCACCAACTGACAGGAAACACAAAGAACAGAAGAGTAGGTTCAGCCACACCATGAGGGAGAGACCAGCCAAACCCAGGCTGTGGCTCCTTCAGTCTCTCCCTCTCCTCCTACTCTCTCCGAACATCTGTGTGCACTCAGGGCGAGGCGCCTGCCCTCTCTGCCTTAGTTGCCCTACTGTTTGCTGAGAGTATTGAGATCATCAACTTCATACACACACATGCACACAGCTATATATACACATATGTTGATACATATTTATGCCCACATATATGGGTATACATGTATGTGTATTCATGTGTGTATATATGTATGTTTGGGTCTAGAGAAAGAACAAATAATCTTTATGATAAAGATACTTTGAAGTCAAGCCAAACTGTTGTAATTTGTGCTCCTTATTTGAATTCCAATTCAAACAAACTGTTAAAAAATGATTTATANTGGGGGGGTGGGGGGCCTGCACCTACGGGGTGGCAGAGCTGCTGGGGGTGGTTTGGAGGCCACCTCTCACAGGTGCTTCTTGGCGGGGCTGGCATTCAGGGACCAGGCACTGGGGGCACGGCTGTGGTTAAACACTGCTTCATAAATCACTGCTGCCCCTGCAATGCCCCCACACCACCCCCTCCAAGCCTCCTCATGGGCCAGTGACTAAAGCGCAACATGTGGCAGAGTGCGGGCTGCTGAGACTTGTTCCAGTGCCTTCCATAGCTGGTGACTGTGACTTAGCAGTGGCTAAACATTTTGAACATCACTCCAGGGGCAGACTGTCTCTAGTAAGTGCTCAATAAATGGGAACTTCTTTCATGACTGCTCATATTGTCTTGTACTTATTTTAAGAAGGGGACCCAGAGATTATGCCTTTGAGAATGAGAGGAAATGTTGGCCTTCTCCAGAAAGTCAGCATGATTGAACTTCCCTTCTGGAAAAAGCCCTAGTCGTCAAATAAGAAAATCAGCTCTTCCTACTGGGTTTTCCACTTGGTCAAGGAAATAAGGGCCTCACACTGCACACTGAGCGAGGGCAGGGCAGCATCTACACAGAAGGGACATCTGTCCCGGAGGCATCCCTCGGTTCCCCTCCCCAGCAGTGTGCTCCAGGGTGAGACTCGTGGTCCAGACCTGGGCCTCGTCCCAGCCTCCCAGCCTGTTTCCTGAGCTTGCTGACAGAGCCGTCTGCACAGCGCGAGGGCTCACATTCCAGGCAATCTTGACTTCGAGGCCGTTCCTCTCGGCCCAATTTCAACAAACAGACAGACCACCACAATCCGGCTCTTGCCGTGGGGCTGGCTCCCCAGCCCCTGGCGATGGGAAGCGCAGATCGCTCCTAGCCAGGGTGGCAGATGTGGGCCTTCTGAGCAGCTGCCCGCCTGCAGGGGCTGCAGGCCTTGAGGTTAGTATCTGGGGGCCAAGCGGGGCTCTCCTCCCACAGCAGGGCTGAAGTTGCTCTGTCGGGGGAGCTCGTTGGAATGTCGGAGTGTCGCAGTGCTCTCTGCGATTCCCATGGCCGCAGCCCAAAAGCAACCTCCAGGCAGATGGGAAAATCTCCTTTTTGTATGAACATGAAAAATTCTTTGAAGGCTGCTCATCTGTGTGTCCTGTTTGGAAAAGTAGGAGGCCTGAGAAAATGGAAACCACCCTCTCCATTAAGGTATGAAGTCTGGAGTAGAGAAAGATGGAATTTGGAACTTCCTTGGAAAGTTCACAAGAACTAAACCTGTTTAGAGAACATTTCCTGTGGAAAATGTCTAATGCCTGCAATATGTTCCCAAAGGTCTCACTTTCTGAAGATTTTTATAAAGAAAATAGTCTCATAGTTTGGGGAGGGTGATCATGTGCTGCTGTTTTTTTCTTTTTATGGGGACTGTATATAGTTTGTTTAATCTGTGTCCTCCCCCACCCCCCAACCTCAAACATGACAGACATTTCTGACTGATCCCAGAGTTCCATCCCATTGACTTTAGATTTAGCCTCAGGATCCTTCTTAGCACAGTTCTCCATTTCTAATCAGTAAACTTGAGTGGAAACCCTATTGCTGTCTTTGGACTCCATGATCCCGCATTTATTGTCATTTTTTGAAGGAACATGCTAAACATCACAGTGTCCTCTAGTGACAAACTGAAGCACACACCAATGCTACACCATTTACACAGCCTCATACCATATCATGCTCTGTGTCCCCACTTAACCACAAGAAAACTGATGAATGGGTCATGGCACCCAGGGCCTGTCAGACATGAGTGGGTCTGGGATGGGGACCTGGGGCCCTAACCTCGCTGTTCTGTGATCTTGTCACTTGAAGATGCTCTCTCTAGATCAGATTTTGTGCCTGCCAGCTAAAGTCGCCTCAGTCGTGTCCGACTCTGCAACCCTATGGACTGTAGCCCAGCAGGCTCTTCTGTCCATGGGATTCTCCAGGCAAGAATACTGGAGTGGGTTGCCATCTTCTCCCCCAGGGGATCTTCCCAACCCAGGGATCGAACCCACGTCTCATGTCTCCTGCTTTGGCAGGCGGGCTCTTTACCACTAGAGCCACTTGGGAAGCCCTGGTTGTCTTGTAATTGTGCCAAAGACAATAAATTTGTTTTGGTTTCAGTTGTATTTTACTGGCTGTAATTCATTCGAAAATAAATTACTTGGCTTTAAGGCGTTGAAATAATTTATCATAAAATAATGGTATTTTGCTGGTTTTAATTGTTTGGCTTTAATGATGGTTAGTGTATTACTCACATTTGGTTGGCAGCTTTGGTCTATGATGGAAGGATGTTTGTTGAGGGCTCCTGTCTCCCTTGTTTTCAACTCCTTGGCACTGGCTTATATTCTACTTCAGAGTAAAACATCAGCACTAGTGTTCTCAGGCAGGCTGTCCCTTCCTGGGCTCCACTACTAGGGCCAGTCTATTCAGAAACTTGGCAAGAGGTTGGTTAGGATGCAGCTGAGAACCACAGAGGCTTTTGTTGTACACTAACTTTCTTCTGTGGGATTTAAAAAATTACAGAAATATTGGCGCGCCGTCTTAGTAGCTTCAGGAATCAGAAGGAATTTGGGAAAAAAAGTTTATTTGTGTAATGTTTGTTCCTGGGGGTTCCCTAGATGTGGGCACATCTCCAGCCAATGATACGCATGGGTGAAGTGATAAATTGTATGTGTTTGAGTTTATGTAAACTCAATAAAAGTGCCGTTTTGTAGCTGTCTCTAAAATGTCCCACGGTGAAATGGTGAGAGGGCGGCTGCTGCCACTGTGCCCTCCAGCCTCATCCTTCTCTTCCGGTGGAGACTGTGGAGGAGGGTGAGGATCTTTGGAGATGGAGTCAGGCAGATCTAGGTTAAAATCCCACTCTTACCCTGGAGCAGATATCAGGGTTGCCTGGGGAACACTGACCTCTCTGAGCCTCAGTTTTCAAGTCTGTGCAGTGGAATGGTGACTTGGATTGAGACAACAGGTATAGATATGCCCAGCAGAGTGTGGATTAGATCTCAGTAACACTGTTACTTGAAAAAGGGTGTTGGAGCCCTACTGGAAAGGAAACATTAAGTGGGGAAGTATGTTTCTCTTCACATATGACGACCCTCCTGGTGGCGCTTTGAGCTGAGAAGGTATTAAAATTCACCTTGAGTTCTAGCCTCTGTTTCGACGAGAAACCAAACGCCGTGAACAGCAATTACCTATTCTGTTTCTCACGATTTCTTTCAAAGCAACGTGGAAGTGACTCTTGTCCAAGGAGGACTGCTGTCTTCATCTGTTGTGCGTGTTTCAGGGCGTAGTTGACTGCTGTCAGCTTTATAAATAACATTTACAAAATGGGTTTATTTTGGCTGCATTACCACTTTGTTAAGGGCAACAGCTACGAAGTCCAAATACATCAGATTGCAATTGTCAGCTCTGGTCCTCACCTCCTCGGGCTGAACCTCAGTTTTCTTATCTGTAAAACAGGCATAAAGATACCTCCTTCAGAGGGTTGCCTTGAGGGTTAATAGGATTACATGCACACCCACGGTACTTAGCGGGGTGAAGAGTCAAAGCCGATGTCAGATTGCGTTAACTGTGAGCAGCCCAGTGTTTCCATGAAGGGGAAAAAGGGAAGTAACATTTTGATGAAGTTTTAACAAAATATGTATGGAAACTTGGTTGAGTACCTCCTTGGGGAGCAAGTTCTTTTAAGCTTCGATTATCTGAGTGTAGAAATCCCCCGGAGGAGAAATTTCCAGCTTCTCTAACATTGTGGACTGCAACTGAGGATGAGAAAGAGGAAGTGGTGTTTTGAATGGACCAATGAGAGCAATAACTAATGTCTGTCGAGCAGTTTATAGAAACACTTTATTACTTTGCTGAATGCTAACAATGACCATATGAGATGTGACTCCAGGGACCACACACTCCTAGTGTCTCTGCTTTATGGCACTCTGCTTTTGTGGAGACACTGTTCGAACCATATTTGTTTTGACTTGGCCAAGGATGGAGGGTAGGACCAGTATGTACAGTTGCTGAAGTTGTGCACTGCGTGATCTAAGCTCCCCATTTGCATCAGAGATATCATAGATATGGGGGCTTATTATGATACTTTTCATAATAAAACATGGTAATAAAGTGATTTGTTCCAACAAAAAGTATATTATGACTATTTTCTGACAGGTTGAGAAAGGGGTACATTTTTCTAATTCACACCAAAGTTCTGTATAGCCTAGTAGTGGCAGTTATTCAATGCGGTCACTGCCTGCTTCCTCTGGAGGAAGGGAATCATATTCTAATGAGGGGAAACTAGGATTCTTATTTTATCTCTATTTCTGGTAGCAAAATACCATAATCAAATATGACCTTGTTAGCAGGCATCCACAAGAGGCAGGGAACGTGGTGATTAAGAATGGGGATCAGAGCCGGTTGTGTGTCTTTGGACAATTTGCTTAACCTCTCGGTGCCTCAGTTTCCATATCTGTGAAACAGTGACAATGACACAACCTGTTTCACAGGGCTGTGGCGAGTCTTAAATGAATTTATATATGTAAGCATGTAGAAAAAACCTGGCCTTGCGATAAGCATTAGCTGATTTTATGAAAGTGGTTTACTGCCTTGCTCACAGAAGGGTGGTCTTGAGAATAGGAGCTGACCCCCATTTTCATAACTTGACTGTCACTTAGCTGCATCTGATCACTTGTAAGTTCCTGCATTTTCACGGAGGAGGTGGGTTTACAGTTGGGACAATCTTCAGAAAGGAGATCAAGGTATTTTAGCTATGCCCTTGTTCAAAGGACTGATTCAGTACAACTCAAGCCCTGCCATCACTGCCTAACAGCATTGACTGCACATTTTTACCATCTAGATCTTGCTGTAATTTTGTAGATGGAATTTCGTAAAGGGTTTTATGTATTTTATCATGATCATTTAGTTTGCAGTATTTAAAAATAGATGTGTAAAAGATACACAGTACAGGCTATAAAACACCCTCAAATGGCATTAAAATGGGAACGAATCCATTCATTTGGGTTTCAGCTGAGTTTATCTTGTATTTCAACTTTTTTAATATCCAAAGAGCCGTAGAAATAGGTTATTGAGTAGGAAGTTGGCCAGGCCAGGGCTCTATACCATGTGGGCACTTGTGAATGCTGGCAAAGCCTTCGGAATTTGATCCTGATTGAAATGTAGTCATTTTCCACCTGCAAAAACAGTTTTCTCCATCAAACCTGGGGTTGGGGAGAGGATTTATTCACTCCCCCCCATCCAGTGTCAATCTTTCACTTTACATTAGGCTCAAAGCCCTCATATTGATGCGTATATGATAGAAACTTTGGAAAATATTCAGTATGTTTGTTTGTGTTTCTAAACTTAAAATGTTTGCCCTGGTATTTCCCATCAGTCTGATGAAATGAGTCATGTGAAATTGAACTCAACCTCTCTGGGGTCTTGCAGAACCCCCAGGACCTAGTAGGTCCTAACAAACTCTGTGAAATGTGTAGATGAATATATTTTGGCTCCTGCGTGAAGAGGATGGACTTCAAAGTGGCTGGTCTTAGATACTTGGTAGAGAACTCAAGAATGACAGGCATGAGCCAGGACCTAAAGTGCCAGACAGAAGACACGGACATGGGCCAGTTGTGGCATCAAACCTGTGACTTCCCAGCTGCAGTACAAGGCGCAGGTCTTATAACTTCTCTGAGCCTTAGCTTTCTCATCTATAAAATGGGAACAGTAATTCTATATATACCTCTGGGGGTTTTCATAAGAGTTAAATGAGCAGATGCACGTGGAATGTGTAGGATTAAATGTGGATGGTCAGTGCTCATTGTGTGTTAATTGTTGGCAATAGGATGATGATAGTGATGATCTTGATGATGATGATGATGTATTTTGTATTTTTATCTCATTTAAAGAATTCTAAAAATTCATAAAGCTATTCTATATTTTCTTCCAAATGTTTTAATATTTTGCTTTTCATCTTTACCTGTTTAGTGACTCTGCAGTTTATTTTTATCTATGAGGTGAGGTAGGGATTTAACTTTTGTTACTTTGTAAAGGAGTTCATGTATTGCCACATCTTCAAGAAGTTCTTTAGTTCTTTTTTGTTGGTCGGAGTGAGGTTCAGAGTTTTAGAACTCTTTCAGTCCTCTGGGAGATGAACTTGGCAGCAAGATGATTTAGGATTTTATTTTATTGGCTTTAAGCTAAGGGGATCTTTTCACAGATATGCCACTATTCAAGTCTACCACTAGATTATTCATCCACCCACCCATCTATCCATCCATCCATCCCAAACTGCTTCTGAGTTAGCATGTTCCTTTGGTCTGAATATTCATATACTTGTCTGATTTTGGAAAAACTTTAGGTTGTTATTTCATCTAAAAATGTTTCTTTCTCATTCTCTATTTTCTTCTTAAGGAATATTATTAACGATTTGTTGGAGCTTTTCATTCTGTCTTCCATGTCTCCTAACGTCTCTTCATGTTTTCTACCACTTAAATTCTGTATGTTGCATTCTGTGTGATCATTTAGCTCTATCTTCTAATCAATTTTCTTTTTTACTGGGTCTAATCTACACAAATAGAACAAGGACAATCACGTGTGGGACAGTGATATGATGTGTCAGTGGAAAACTTCAGTGCAAACAGGAGCTTGGAGCAAGACATTACTAGGAAGAAGAAAGATGTTATGCCCACTTCCCACAATCCTGGAGTGATTGGTTGGACAATGGGTCCCTGCCACACATGTGATGGGAGCTGAGCCAGTGTCATTTGAGCTGGCATCTCATCACCTTGGTATTTTCCAGAATTGTATGATGTTTGGCTTAATATTAATAACCTCATGTTTATTTTTCATTTATAACTCTTCAGAATTTTCATGGGAAAATTTAAAAAATAGTGGTTTAGAACATTTCTGTTTTTTTTAAATCTTAACATTATTCAAAAAAAAATTTTTTTTTTCACCTTTCTTTAACTGGCAAGTTTTCTTTAGGAAATTTATTCAAAACACTAAATTTTCATTTTTGAACCTTGTTTATATTTATGTAACAGAGGCCCTAAATTGATCCAGGTTCACCAGGATATCTTTGTCCAAGCCATAATGGTTTATATCTTCCCTTTAAAATGTATAAGTATTTTTAAATTGTCATTCACAAAGATATTCTAGAGAAAAAAAATTATGAATTAAACACCTATAAATTCTTCTTCATTTCTGTTATAGTGTAGCAATTTATCATCTAACCCATAATGGTCTATCAGCTGAGTAAGGCTTAGTTTCTTGTTCTCCTCAGACATAGCTGACTGCAACTCGTAAAGCAACTGCTGGCGACAGCTTCTTCACTTCTCTATTGACAACTATAACTGAGACAGGTCATTCTTTGATCTATACATTTTGACTAGCTTCAGCCTCCGAAGATCTTCTTTCTCTTGAATCTGCTTCATCAATTTTTCTTTTTCTTTGTTTAGTTCATGTTTGGCAAGATTTTCATTCATAAAGTCATTTTGGAGATCACTGCATGACTCAGTATCAAGTGATTTAGATTCACAAACATTGATATTCTTGAAGGTATCTTTCAGATATGTACTTTCTTCAAATTCACTATTGAAAATTTTCGTGAAATTCCAAACAGCTTTCTTCTGTTGAAGGTGCTGATTTCTCTGAAAAAATCTGATCATTTTCCTCACTCTCTACTTTAAGCCATTTTACCACACTGCAACAGGAGTTAAATGAAGATCTGGTTTTCCTTAATTGTTCTCTAAGGTTTGCACTCATAGGTTGTTTTCTTGAACTACTTGAATGGGGAGAGGGTGGATTGGTACCAGCTTGTGGATTGCTAGGTAACATCAAAGCTGAGTTTGATGGACTTTCCATCTTGATATCTTGCTTTACTTCTCCCTCAGCCATCCCCAGA
>SJYV01008537.1:822850-862865 GCA_006410875.1 Neotragus pygmaeus | reverse complement strand
CACAGAAGAGAAGATCAGGTGTGAATTGGGCCTGTGTGTGTGTGTGTGTGTGTGTGTGTGTGTGTGTGTGCATGTGACCACCCTGCTCAAGGAGACGCCCAGAAGAGGCTGTGGAACTGCTGGCCTGTTTGAGGAATGTGCACGTGGACGCTTCTCTCCATGGAATGTGGGAAACACAGTTCAGGGCCTGCAAGACCCCCTCAGCTCTCAGGTGACCCTATTGGTTAAAGGGACCACGCCCACCTTTCCACCTTGTTCCCAGGGCCTTGGACTGTTCCTGTCTGAAACCTTTTTGGGGCTAACAATGGCTATGTGATTCACCCTCTGCTGAGGACGCAGGGCCTCACCATTTTCAGGGTATTGGAACGTTTTCCTCCTTCTTCAGAGAGTGTCGAATCTAGAAGTCTTTTTTGCCAGGCTACCAGGGAGCAGATTAGCAAGGTCAAAGGGATGAGCATCTCCTCACTGCCAAATGAAATTGGATTTGTTGTTAGAGCAGCAACTTGGACTTGGAAAATAAGTCCTGCAACAGGGGACTGGCCTCCCTGCCCCCACACGATAGAAAGCACCATCTGTGCCAGAACCCAGTCCCTCTTAGTGCCCCGTTTCCAGACTGCAAGTCTGATCTGTTTCTCTTGAGCAGCGGAAATGAATCTGGAGGGCCCCTCGTGTGGGACAGGCATACTGCGACTTGCTGAAGGCCGACTGGTTGCCAGGCACTGTGTTAAAGACCCCGTGTTAATGTCTTTTTGTTGTCTTTAAGGCACTTCCTTTTCTTTTGGGGAAAGGAACTGTAAACTCTGATTTCCCATGGTGTGTTCAGCCAGGACGGTAACTGCAGGGTTATAGAGGTTCTGGTTTCCTTCCCCTTCCTCCCGCTCCCACCTTCATCATCAGTCCCACTGCTCTGACTTGAAAAACTGAGGCTCTCAGATGTATTTGGAGGTGTCAGGCAAATGTACCCATGACCCCCAGGGTTGAGACTGTGTGAGAGGAGAAAGGCTTGAATTCTTTACTGCATCTGTCACAGGTGGGCCTCTGGAACTAGATACTGAGACAGGTTGGGTGCAAGACTTTTGGGTGATGAATACTTTTGAAAGGAAGCAGAGGAAATGGGATGGGTAGAGGAAGAAGGTAAACTTCAATGTGGCCTGGTAGAGCCTGGGCCAGTCTGAGGGGCTGCTTGGGGTGAGGACTGTGGTCAGAGTGTCCGTCAGTTGGCCTAAATGCCTAGTCCTTATACCCAAGCCCCCAGGAAGGCTGGCTTGCCTGGGCGGCTCTCTGAAGCTGGGACAGACTCCCCACTGCTACGGATCGGAGCACAGTTTTATTCTAGATCAGAATTTCCTAGCTCTGCTCTAGGACCCTGGGAGTTATAAAGGTGAGAAATAAGGGCCATGAGTGGTTTCAAAATTCAAAACATGTGTCTTTATAACTGAAATGAAGCTATAACCAAAAGGTGTCTTTGCCTTGGTCAGACCTGATGAACCGATGCCAGCAGTGTTGCGGTGCACAACAGCAGACGTGTCGAGGGTGGGGCTAGGGGCCAGTCACTCACCGCTTAACCACTCTCCCTTGACCAGACTCTAGTCAGGCTCCCCTGAGCACTTTTTCCATGAGGCCTCATCCTTCGGCATGTCCTCAGGAGCCCAATTTTAGCACAAAGTCTGCTTAGTCAGTTTAGCCAGAATCCCCCACCTTTGATATCTGACCACCCTCAACATACGACACAGCGCCTCCTTCCCACTCTCCCCTGGTGGTGTCTGACCACCTGGCCTGCCTTCAGCATGAATCCTGTCGGTCAGCTTAGCCATATTCACCCTCATCCCTGGTGTTTCCTACTATTAATTTTCCATCCACTGACACTAGCTATTAAGTTCTCATTTTGCACTGGGCCCTACACCTATTGCAATAGTCTTGAGTAAAGGCAACCTTACCACTTTGACAGGGTGGCCCAGTGGAAAAGAATCTGCCTGCTAATCAGGATATGTGGGTTTGCTCCTTGGGTCAGAAAGATCCCCTGGAGAAGGAAATGACAACCCACTCCAGTGTTCTTGCCTGGAAAATCCCATGGACAGAGGAGCCTGGTGGGCTATAGTCCATGGGGTCNACAGGGTGGCCCAGTGGAAAAGAATCTGCCTGCTAATCAGGATATGTGGGTTTGCTCCTTGGGTCAGAAAGATCCCCTGGAGAAGGAAATGACAACCCACTCCAGTGTTCTTGCCTGGAAAATCCCATGGACAGAGGAGCCTGGTGGGCTATAGTCCATGGGGTCACAAAGAGTCAGACTGACTTAGTGACTAAACAGCAACATCACCACTTTAATAAGGTTCCTGGGTAATTTTTTTTTTAGTATCATCATCACTGCTATCATCCTCACCATAATGGGAAGATGAATTAGACACCTTCTGTGTACAGAGGTAGAACTATGCCAAGGAGGGCTGAACTCACAGCTCACTTTGACCAAGAGTTGTCTGACAATTAGCGGTGTCAATAGCCGTTCATCCCAATACCCTGAAATGCCTCGAGTAGCTGGGCAGATGACAGAAATGATTGGTGTTTGGGGATGTAAGGAAATATGGCATGGTGAGCTATGCTGAACTGCCTGAAGATGATAAAATCTAAAGTTTTACCCAAAAAAAGTGATGACCAACGAAACCCACGTGAGGGGTGAGTCCATCCCAAGGGTCCCTAGTTTGCTCCCTCTGGCACAGAGGGTTGTTTCCTTCAGATTCAGTGAGTTTCCCAATTCTGGACAAGGAAACACAGATGGCCCTTTGTCAGGGATCAGGGGAGGCCGTGGGCTGCAGTGGAATGGTGGCAGCTTTGGAGTCAGAAGGTTTGGGTGAGTCGCAGGGTGCAGCACTGGGTATGTCGGTCAGTCAGCGTCTCTGAGAAACAGCGGCCAAGTTAGTCCATGCCTCACCTCTCTCAGCCATCCCAGAGGAGTAGGGCACTCAGCTCCACGCCCAGCACTCAGGAGGTGCTCTGGGGAGGTTTACTGTGACTCTGACTGGTTTAGGGGATTAATGGCTGAGACAGATGGAGGTCTCCTCATACAACAGCACACACATTCACTCTCTCTTGCACACATACCACTTTCAATTCCGCAGTTCCTGTCACCTGCCCAATCCCAGAAACACCCGCAGACCATCTTTACATGCATTCCTGGGAGATCATTTCCTTCCTCCTCCAGAAGACGCCTCATGATATCAGTTAAGAAGAATGAACTCAACCCAGAGGCTCTCGGGGGGCTAAACTTTGACCCAGGGCCTGCTGGCTCTGGGCTTTCTGAGTAAGCAGGCCCACCCCAGCATACCTTGCCCCAGGCCACCCAGTCTTTCCCTCCCTTGCAGGAAGCCTGTGTGTGGGCTCCCTCCCTTCGGCTGCCCAAATGGGGAGGCTCCTCCCCAACACTTTAACCCTTTCTTGTAATGGAAGAAGCAGTGTCTTTCCTGGTCTACAGCTGTGGCCGACCCCAGCCTCCCTCCTGGGGCTGGGTAAGAGGCCAAATTCTCTAGCTCTGCAGGAAATGGGCTGCTGGGAGTTATGGGGTAACAGTAAGCTTGAGTAGTGCATGCAAGCCGTCAGTAGACGCCAGCTGAATAGATGCTTCCCCTAAGGGGCAGGCTGTCCACCTCTGGACCTCCCAACATCCCAGACATGCAGTGGCCATCTACTGATTTCATCCATTCCACACTCATCTCTCCTTTGTTCCCCTTAAGGAAACACTTTCCCTCTATCCCCGGCTCACTTGACTGTTCGAGCATGGGACCTGGGCTCAGTAGTGAGAACACTCTACCCTTTCTGACCTCAGTGACTGATTAGAAGATGCCCTCTGACCTGGTGGGCAGAGCCCTCCAGGAGTCTTCTTCTGGAACATAGCCAAAGAGACATTCCCTTTGCTCTGGGATTGCGAAGCTGTGAGGGTTTGGGCGTGAGGCTGCCTGAAGCTCCTTGCCATCCCTGTGGGAGAACCTACCCCAAATGAAACCCTGGAGCAAGGAAAACAGCAGAGGGAAGTAGGGAGAGTGGGAGTGGAGACACTGTGTTGACCTTCTAGTCCACATTAACAAAAGCACAGACTGTCTAGTTGGGAGAAGCAAATAATTCCCTGATTGGAATGAACGAACTGGACATGGGCCTTATTTAACTGTAAGAACCTTGATTAATACAGGTCATAGGTTGAGGGGTACATACAAATCTACTTAAAATTGCTTAGAGGCAGATTTAAAACCAGAAGTTTATAATGATAGCAGTAATGGTCACAGTAGTTAGCATTCACTGAGGGCTTTACTGTATGCCAGAAATTAAACAAAGGGTTTTAAATAGTTTTCCTGAATCAGTCCTTAGAGCTATCCCGTTCTATGCACACTATTCGCATCTCTGTCATCACCATCACCATCAGCATCATCCTCATAATCAGCATCTTCATCTCCATCCCCACCCACCTCATCGCCACCGTCAGCTCCATGATTCAGATTTGGCATACACCCAGAGGCATGCATTCTCTTTCAGCCCTCTGCTCCTTTGCTCTGACAGCCTCCTTAGCCTGGTGACCTCCCTTCATGTGGGACGTAGTAGAGAGAGTGTGTCTGGACTGGGGCTCTAGGGTTAGGCTGCCTGAGTTCACATAGGTGTTAGCTGTGTCTTTTGGGCAGGCAGTTTAGCCTCCCCAGGTCTTGGTGTACCTTGTCTATATAATGGGAATGATAAGAGGATTCTACTCCAAGTGTAGACATTGACTTTCACATTTTCGAAGTTAAGTGTGCACAGCTGTGCCTTTTCTTATTTCTCTATAATCAAACTTACCTCTTGAGATCCCATGTCCACCAAGCTCTGGAAGATACAACCTGCTGGTTCCAAGAAACCTGATCATGCTGAGTTTAAGACTGTCACGGAGAGTCAGTTTCCCCCCATCCCTTTCTTCCCCTTCCCAGCGAGATCTAAGTTCCTGCCGGGATTTTTGTGTCCTTCTAGCATCGAGGGGTGGGCACCTGGTCTGTGTGTCATTCTCTGTCCTTTTTGGCTTTTCCTAAATGTAACTGCTGAGGGATTTTGAAAAGTAGATGACGGTCACATAACACAAAATTAACCAGCCTAATGTGTTACATTCAGTGGAATTTTGTCCATTCACTGTTGTGGAGTCATCACCTCTCTCTAGTTCTGAAACGTTTTTGTCGCTCCAGCAGACCCAGGACCTTTAAGCAGTCACTCCCTGTTCCCTCCTCTGCCCAAGCTCTGACAATCACTACTCTGCTTTCTGTGTCTGTGGATTTATCTCTTCTGAACTGTCCAAGAAATGGAATCACACTGGTATTTTTGATGGGCTTCTGTCAGCATAATATTTTCGAGTCTCATCCACATAGTAGCATGTGTCAGGACTTCATTCCTTTTTATGATTGATTATTATTCTGTTGTGTGGATGGATTTTATGTATCCATTCTGGTAATGGACATTTGGGCTGTTGCCGCCTTTTAGCTGTTGTGAATAAGGCTGCCATGAACATTTGTGTGCAACTTTTCTTTTCGGTTCTTTTGGGATATAGATCTAGGACTGAATTACTGATTATGTGGTACTTCTATGTCTAACTTTCTGAAGGACTGCCAAGTGTTTTCCACAGTAACTGAATCATTTTACATTCCCACCAGTAATGCATAAGGGTTCCAATTTCTCCACATCTGCTGAGGTCCTTTTCCGTGTTCTGTTTGTAACCATTTAAAATTCACATATCTGTGCTCAGCTGATTTCCTTAAATCTTACTGAGTTCATGGTCTCCTCAGGCTGCTAAGTACGGTTTATAAGTTGTGCACTGCCCAATCCCAGGCACTACTCACATAGTAGTCATTGTAGATTTGTATATTTATTGTGTCGATTTTGCAGACAATGGGAGCAGAGTATCTTGGGGAAGGGGTGTCTTTTTCACGTTTGCACAGGGTGCCATCTGGGGCTAGCTGTGGCACTGTGCAGCTGAACCCTCTAGGTCTCCAGCCCCACTGCCCTCTTTCCCACTCTTGCAGCTTCTGGCCTGAAGACTGCATCTTTAGCCACAACTCCATCTTGCTGTTCCAATACGCCCATGCCAATGACTGTCATAGCACATCTCCACCCCACCCCATATTTCCCCTAGCATGTGGTTTACTGTTGTTGTTCAGCTGCTGAATTGTGTTTGACTCTTTGTGACCCCATGAACTTCAGCATAGCAGGCTTACCCTGTCCTTTACTATCTCCCAGAGTTTGCTCAAACTCACATCTAACCATCTCATCCTCTGCCCTTCCCTTCTCCTCTTGCCTTCAATTTTTCCCAGCATCAGGGTCTTTTCCAATGAGTCAGCTCTTTGCATCAGGTGGCCAAAGTATTGGAGCTTCAGCTTCAGCATCAGTCTTTCCAACAAATATTCAAGGTCTATTTCCTTTAGGATTAACTGGTTTGATCTCCTTGCAGTCCAGGGGACTCTAAAGAGTCTTCTCCAACACCACAGTTTGAAAGCATCAGTTCTTCAACACTCAGCCTTCTTTATTGTCCACCTCTTACATCTGTACATGGCTACTGGGAAAACCATAGCTTTGACTATGTGGAGCTTTGTCGGCAAAGTAATCTCTCTGCTTTTAAATACACTGTTCTAGGTTTGTCATAGCTTTTCTCACAAGAAGCAAGCATCTTTTAATTTCATGGCTGCAGTCACTGTCTGCAGTGATTTTGAAGTCCAAGAAAATAAAATCTGTCACTGTTTTCACCTTTCCCCCATCTATTTGCCATGAAGTCATGCGACCAGATGCCATGATCTTAGTTTTTTGAATGTTGAGTTTTAAGCCAGCTTGGTTCATAGCTCTGATTAAAAGTTCAGGACAGGATTTCATCCCCATGGATTTGCTTAAAGGAGAAATGTTCTTAAAACCTCTTTAGCCTCTCTCTGATTCCCCTCAGTCAGCAAGGGGAGACCACGCATCCCTGGGGAACTGGCACATTCTCCAACATGATCTGATTTGACTGTCTCAGCAAGCTTGCAGGCAGGAAGGGACTTCTGTACCCACTTTGCAGTCTAGAAAGTGAAATGACTAGCTCAAAGCCTCTCAGCAAGAACTGCTGATCACAAGTATTGTTTGTTGAGTGCCTGCTGATGACTAACACTATTTGTAAGGATTGGTCTTCATGTAGCTATTTATGTAGTAAGTATTATCCCCATTTCACTGATGAGGAAGTTTGAGGCCCTGTGGGTGGGTGGTGCCCCTGTCAGTGGTGGTGGTGGTGGGGTCTGACTGCTGTAAAGTGCAGACTCTGCTCTCCTAACTTGAATGTCAGCTGATGGACCACTCTTGGGAGGATGGGGTGTTGAGACACCATGGAGAAGTTCAGTTTTATTTTAGGTGCTAAGCTTAGCATCCAAATGTAACTTGAGCTCCAGCGTGGACCCCTGGGCTGGGTTCCCATTTTGAAAGAACTTTGAAAGTTGATTCCTAAATATTTGGTGAACATAACTCACAAGGAGGGGAAGATGCATCTAGTCTGGCTAATAAGCTGGGATTCTTACTGGCTCTGAATTCTGTGGCAGTATTATATATTTTTATTTCCTAGCAAAATTGTACTCTGGCAAGCTGGCAAAGTGCAGCATTCCAAATCTTATGATTTGAGGCTTTTTACACAAAACTCCAGCTCTTGGTTTCCTAGGGAGCACACGAGTGGGTATATCTGAGGTTTACTTAGTGATACCCCCCCAACTCTTGAGGTGCAGACTGCTTGCTCACACAGGCTTCCCCAACCCCAAAGCAACCCTGGGAGTTGGGGAAGCATCACTCATCCAACCAAAGTGCAGTGTGTGTGTCCTGTGTATCGGGTCCTGGTGTATGGAGTGGTGCTGAGGTGGCCAGGATCTTGCCTTCGTGGTGCTTGCATTCTCATCTGGAAGAGATGACAGTCTAGAGAGGACAGAGACGATCCCAGTGGTGGCACCTGCCTGGTGAAATTCAACAGGATGCTGTGATACAGAGTGGCTGGGGTGGGAGTTTACTTTGGATGGTAAGGTGCCTCTGATGAGGTGGCATTTGGAAGACTTCTGGGACAGGAGGAAACAGCTGTGAGAGCCTGGGAAGAGCATCCCCTGGAAGAGGGAACAGAATGTGTGAATCACTGTGACAAGGGAAAGAGCTTGTCCTATTACTCCCATTTTACAGATGAGGACACCAAGGCTCAGAGGGGTGAGGTGGTGAGGTCCAGGCTTGGACTTAGGCTTTCTGTTTCCAATTCAGGCATTCTGTGTGACCTCAGGCTGCCTTGCTGGTGGTCTGGACTACGGTTCTGTGGTCCAGACGCAGCCCTACCTGAAGGCCTGAGTCTCAGGGGGATTACAGACCTCTCCTCAGAGGGCTTCAGAGAAGGGGGGAGACATGTGGTAAGAAGTGGCATTCTTTCTTAGAGACTAGGGACCAAAGCTACTGAGGGTGTTTGTACATGCACAGTTTTCATCTCATTGCATGAACTTGTGTTGTCCCCTGGGCCCTGGGGACACTCTCCCATCAGGGTAAAGGGAGCAGTTGCTTCCAACTCAACCTCCTTTTCTTTTTCCGGACACTCAAACAGAGGCATCGCCCAGTGGTTGTTTGGACATACACAGGGATGGAAGTTTTGGCTCTGATAGTGATGGAGAGGGGCCAGGAATGCAGATGTTTTGCAGCGCGTGTGGTCAGTCTGCACGTGGAGAACCATCCTACGCCGTGGCGGGCTGAGGAGAATCAGTGCATGGGGGCTCACCCCAGGGTATGTCTCTGAAGCACGTTTGCTGCAGGCTTGGAGGCTCACAACCGCCTTGGGGTTAACAGTGCCCTGGCTAAGAGCTCAGCATCGCGGGAGGGAGCGCAGCCCTGAGACCTCTGGTCAGGCTCAAATTTCCCATTTCTGGTAGAACTTCCCCTCGCTGGCTTTGCTTAGATTTCTCCTCCATGCTGTTAAGAGTCCTTGGGCTGTATAATTATTACCTCATTCTAGGTTCAGGACTAAATGGGCTGAGTGGGAGAATCATGATTATGTGAGTTCCAGCAAATCTGAGTTTTCTCTTTTTCACGTGGGGAAATTCTGTCCCTCTTCCCTGGACACCAGCCAGTGCAGAGCCAGGATCCTACTGCTCTGATTGAAGTCCTGTGGTTTGGGAGATATTTTTCTTCATTAGCACAGAGCTCAAACACTCATCACTCCTTTATACCTTTTTAAAGTTAACATACATTAAAACTGACTTTCTCTTCCTTGTATGGTCCTATGAGTATTAACACACGTGTAGATTTGTGTCATCATCATCTCCATTGAGATACAGGGCAGCTGTACCACTCCAAAAATCTCCCTCATGTACCCCTGCGTGGTCACATCCTCCCCTCATCACCAGACCCTGGAGACTCCCAGTCAGAGCCCAGCACGATATTGCTGTCTGCTCCAGGGAGTCGTGTCAATGCAAGCAGAGACCAGAACCCTGGAGCCTGGCTTCCTGCACTCAGCACAATGCCTTTGAGATCCAGCCAAGCTGTTGCGTGCATCAGCAGCTTCTCTTTTTTCTTTCTGAGTAGTTTTCCTTTACTGGATGGACCAAGATTTGTTTATCATTTGCCAGTTGAAGAACTTTTGAATTGTTTCCAGATTCTGGTGATTATGAATGAAGCTGCCATCAACATCAGTGTGCAGCTTTTTGTATAAACATGTCTTTGTTTCTGTTGGGTAAATACCAGGGATGAGATGGCGGGATCATGTGGTAGTTGTGTGTTTGAGTTTTTAATTAATTGCCAAACTGCTTTCCAGAGTGCATGCGTCGCTATACAGTCCCACCAGCAGTGGACGAGAGTTCCCATTTTCCTGTGACTTCACCAGCACTTGGCATTGTGAGTATTTTTAACTGTTTTAGTGAATGTGTAGTGGTATCTCATCATGATTTGATTTGCATTCCACTATTGGGGAACTGTATTAAACTTCTTGTCATGTGTTTATTTGTTATACACATACCCTCTTTGGCTAAATATCAGTTAAAACTTTTCATTCATTTTTTAATTGGGTTGTTTGTTTTCTGTCTGTTGAGTTAAAAAAAACTGAGTATAATTGACAACAAGAAACTGCATGCATTTAAATCATAGAAGCTGATGTTTTGACATAATGTATCCAACTATGAAACCTTCACCAAACTCTAAATAATGAAAATGTCATTGATAATTCCTCTCCCCTAAAGTTTCCTAGTATCCTTTGTGATTCCTTTACCCTGTCCTTATCTATTCTCAGAAGCTCCTGATCTGCTTTCTGTCACAGGGCAGTATGAATTTCCTAGAGTTGTTTTAATGTGTTTGTTTTTGACTGTTTTACTTCACTCAGCATGATTCTCTCAAGATTGGTGCATGTTGTAGCATGCATCAGTAATTCTTTTTTTAACATTGAGTACTTTTGCCTGGAAAATCCCATGGAAGGGGGAGCCTGGAAGGCTGCAGACCATGGGGTCGCTGAGGGTCAGACACGACTGAGCGACTTCACTTTCACTTTTCACTTTCACGCATTGGAGAAGGAAATGGCAGCCCACTCCAGTGTTCTTGCCTGGAGAATCCCAGGGACGGGGGAGCCTGGTGAGCTGCCTTCTATGGGGTCACACAGAGTCGGATATGATTGAAGTGACTTAGCAGCAGCAGCAGCAGTATTCCAATGTAGCCAGTGAGTAGCATTACTGACTCAATGGACACGAGTTTGAGCAAACACTGGGAGATGGTGAAGGACAGAGTGCCAGGTATGCTGCAGTCCATGGCTTTTCAAAGAGTTGACTACAGCTTAGCGACTGAATAACAACAGTATTCCAATGTATGATTGCACCACACTTTTTCCATTCACCTACTGATGAATATGTGTTGTTTCCAGCTGGAGGCTATTACCAATAAAGTTGCTTAACATTTTTGTATGTCTTTGCATGAACACCTGTCTTCCTCTCTCTCAGGTAAATACCTGGGAGTATGGTTGGGTTATATAGTAGGTGAATGTTTATATTTTTGAGAAAGTGCCAGACTGTTCAACTGCATTATTTTACATTCCTACTAGCAGTGTAGGAGAGTTCCAGTTTCTCCATGTTCTTACCAATACTAGGTCTGGTTAGACCTTATTTTAGACATGCTGTGAATAGGGAGAGTTTTATTTCCTTCTTTCCGATTTGTATGTCTTTTTAAAAGTTGAAGTATAGTTGACTTACATTGTGTTAGTTTCAGGTGTGCAGCAAAGTGATTATTTATATATATACAGGTCATTACAAAATATTGAGTATAGTTGCCTGTGCTAAACAGTAGCTCTTTTTTGGTTATCTGTTTCATATATAGTAGTGTGTCAATCCTAAACTACTAATTTATTCCCTCTTTTCCCCTTTGGTAACGATAAGTTTGTTTTCTATGTCTGTGGGTCTATTTCTGTTTTGTAAATAAGTTTATTGTATCATTTTTTTTAGATTCCACATATAAGCAATAGCATATCATAATTGTCTTTCTCTGTCTGGCTTACTTCACTTAGAATGATAATCTCTAGGTCCATCCATTGCTGCAAATGGCACTATTTCATTTGTTTTTATAGCTGAGTAATATTCCATTATGTATATAATATATACATTGTACACACACACACACACTTTCTTTATCCATTCATCTGTCAGTGAACATTTAGGCTGTTTCCACATCTTGGCTATTGTAAATAGTGCTGTAGTGAACATTGTGGGTGCATGTATCTTTTCAAATTATAGTTTTATCTGGATATATGCCCAGGAATGGGATTGCTGGATCATATAGTAACTCTGTTTTTAGTTTTTTTAAGGAACCTCCATACTGTTCTGATAGTGACTGCACCAACTTACATTCCCACCAGCAGTGCAGAAGAGTTCCTTTTTCTCTGCCCAATTTGTATGTCTTTTGTTTCTTTGACTTGACTCACTCCAGGATGATGTTTAGCATGAGTGTTGAGAGTAGATATTCTTGCCTAAATCCCAATCTTAGGAGAACAGTGTTTAATCTTTCATCATCATAAGTATAATGTTGACTGTGGGGATTTTTTTTTTCTTTTTTGGTAGATTATTAGATTGAGGAAGTTCTCTTGTATTTCTAGTTTTTAAAAATCATAGGTAGATACTAGATTTTGTCAAATGGTTTGTGTTTATCAATTCACATGTCATATAGCTTTTCTTCAGACTGTTACTATGATAGACCATATCGATGAATTTTTGAATAGCGAACCAGCCTCACATTCCTCAGGTAAATTATACTAGGTTTTGGAGAAGGCAATGGCACCTCACTCCAGTACTCTTGCTTGGTAAATCCCAAGGTAGGCTACAGTCCGTGGGGCCATGAAGAGTCGGAAACGACTGAGCGACTTCACTTTCATGCATTGGAGAAGGAAATGGCAACCCACTCCAGTGTTCTTGCCTGGAGAATCCCAGGGACAGGGGAGCCTGGTAGGCTGCCGTCTCAGAGGTTGCACAGAGTCGGACACGACTAAAGTGATTTAGCAGCAGCAGCAGCAGCAGCAGTGGTGTATCATTCCTTCTGTATATTGATAGATTCAATTTCCTAGTATTTTGTTAAGGAATTTTGTGCTTATGTTCTTGACAGACATTGGTCTGTAGCTCTTAAAAATTTCTAACTTGTACTCTCTTTGGTTTTGATAATCAAGGTAACACTCAGTTCAGTTCAGTTCAGTTCAGTCGCTCAGTCATGTCTGACTCTTTGTGACTCCGCGAATCGCAGCATGCCAGGCCTCCCTGTCCATCACCAACTCGTGGAGTTTACCCAAACTCACGTGCATCGTGTTGGTGATGCCATCCAATGCCATCTCATCCTCTTTTGCCCCCTTCCCCTCCTGCCCCCAGTCCCTTACAGCATCAGGGTCTTTTCCAATGAGTCAACTCTTTGCCTGAGATGGCCAAAGTATTGGAGTTTCAGCCTCAGCATCAGTCCTTCCAATGAACACCCAGTACTGGTCTCCTTTAGGATGAATTGGTTGGATCTCCTTGCAGTCCAAGGGACTCGCAAGAGTCTTCTCCAGCACCATAAAATTAATTGGTAAGCGTTTCCTTCTTTCCTATTTTTTGGAAGAAATTGTATAGAATGATGTTATTTCTTCTTTAAATGCTTGGTATTAGAATTCATCAATTTAACTATCTGGACCTGGAGATCTCTTTTTTTGAAAGATCTTAGAGTATGAATTCAATTTTTAAAAATGCTTATCAAACTATTCATATTATCTATTTCATCTGGTATGAATTTTGTTAGTTTCTAGTCTTTTTTTGGAAAATTTCCCACTTAATCTAAATTGTCAAATTTATTGGCATAGAGTTGTTCATAGTATTCCTTTATTGTACTGTTGATATTTGAGGATCAGTAATGATATGTTCTCTTGTGTTCCTGGTATTAATAACTTGTGTCTTCTATTTTTATTTGTCATTCTTGCTAGAGTTTTATCAATTTTATTATTTTGAAGAACCAGCTTTTCATTTCATTGACTTTCCTATAATTTTTTTTTCAATTTTATTTATTTCTATTCTTTATTGTATATTTTCTTTTGTTTACTTTGGTTTGCTTTACTCTTCTAGTTTCTAATAGTTGGAGAAGGCAATGGCACCCCACTCCAGTCCTCTTGCCTGGAAACTCCCATGGATGGAGGAGCCTGGTGGGCTACAGTCCATGGGGTCGCTGAGTCAGACACGACTGAGCGACTGCACTTTCACTTTTCACTTCCATGCATTGGAGAAGGAAATGGCAACCCACTCCAGTGTTCTTGCCTGGAGAATCCCAGGGATGACGGAGCCCAGTGGGCTGCTGTCTGTGGGGTTGCACAGAGTTGGACACGACTGAAGCGACTTAGCAGCAGCAGCAGCAGCAGCAGTTTCTAATAGTGGAAACTTCCATCACTGATTTGAGACCTTTCTTCTTTAAAATAAGCATTTGATGATATAAATTTCTCTTTCATCACTTTAGCTGGACTCCATAAGTTTTATGTCGTAGTTTTGTTCTCATTCAGTTAAAGATATTTCCTAATTTTCCTTGAGAACTCCTTTATGGCTTATCAATTATTTAGATATGTTTTAGTTTTGGAGTATCTTCCTGTTATTATTCTGAAATTGATTTCTAGTTTAATTTCATTATCATCAGAGAACACACCGTGTATGATTTCAGTTCTTGTAAGCCTGATAAGGTTTGTTTCATGACCCAGGAAATGGTTGTTGATTTTTGTATTCTTTGTGCACTTGAAAAGCATAGGGCATTTTGCTTTTGATGGTGCTTTATGAATTAGATCTAATTGCTTGGTGGTCAGTTCACCTACATCCTTGCTGATTTCCAGTCTGTTTGTTCCCTTGAACAAAGAGAGGAGTGTTGAGTTCCCCAGCTGTAATTGTGGCTTTGTTTCTCCTTTTAGTTCTATAGGGTTTTGCCTCATTGTTTTCCTGTAAGTAATGGGTTGTTTTTTCTCTGGTTTCATTCAAGATTTTTTCTTTGTCTTTTGTTTTGATCCTTTTGATTATAATGTATCTAGACACGAGTTTCTTTGAATTTCTCCTTTTGGGGGATTCACTGGGTTTCTTGAATCTGTAAGCAAATCTGAATTTGCTTTTTGACAAATTTGAGACACTTTCAGCTGTTATTTTCTCAGATATTTTCCTACATGGCATTTTTTCTTTCTCCTTTTCTTCTGGGATTTTTAGGACATGAATGTTAGACCTTCTGGTACAGGTCCTGAATCCCTATTCATTTTTTCCCCCTCGTTCTTAAAATTATTTTTGGTGTTGTTCACACTGAGTAATTTCTATTAATCTATCTGCACACTCAATGATTCATTCCTCTGCTATCTCAATTTTGTTACTGAGTCCATCCAGTGAGCTTTAACATTTTTAATTTTAATTTATTTTAGCTTTAACATTTGGTTATTGTACTTTTGAGTTCTAAAATTTCAGTTTGGTTCTCCTTATATCTTCTCTTTGTTTGCTGAGACTGCCTATCTTTCCATTCAATTTAAGAGTGTTTGCCCTTACTTCTTGAAGCATTTTTTCTTTTTAAATAATAGCTGCTTTAAGTCTTTCTGATCATCCTAAGATCTGTGTCCTATAGATATAGGGGTCTGGTCCTTTGATGGTAAAAGTTGAGATTTTCCTTTGGGGCGTGTGTGTGTGTGCGTGTGTATGTGTGTACGCTTGCGCTAAATATGTAACTATCATCTGTATTTTGGAGATTTAGAATATTGTATTATGAAGCTCTAGGTCTTGTTTAAATGTTGTGGTGGACTTTGCTAGTTTTGGTTGATTGGGCAATCGACCTGTCCAGACAGCAAGTTCCCACCAGTCTCCTATGAGCTGTGGTCCTGATGGCAGGCCAGTTTTCAAAACCTCTGCCATGCTGGTCAGAGCTGCCCCGCGTGTGCACCACCCAGTGGCCAGTCTTGGATCTGGAGGATGGTTTGTTCTGTGTTCAGTTCTCAAAGTCCTAGGCACGCTGTTCCGGGTCAGACACCCGCATGTGCAATGAGCTTGGGGGTGGTGCAGGCACTTGTGTGCAGCTTTAAAGGATCCCCTTTTCCACCTCTCCCCACTATGTGGGCTCCTGAGTGATATCTGGTTTCCTGGGCTCCCTGTGGGTCCTCCATTCAGAGAACTGAGTGACTGAGTGACTTGAGTGACTTTGCTCTGCTTCGCATAGTTGATATCTATGCCTGTACCCAGTCTGGGTGGACAGAGAGGTGAAAAGGGCCCAGGACCACAGCTTTTCTGATTAGTGAGGGAGGTTCTGCTCCCTCTCAGACAGGAGCTGTGGCTCACTGCTGTGGCTGCTGTCATTACCTAAGCCCCGGGGATATATATCAGAACCTACAGGTTCTGTCCAAATTTTATAGCTGGACAAGATACTGAACAGCTTCATCACCACAAAGGTCCCTCCTGTTGAGCTTTGTAACCATGCTGACCTCCATTCTGCTCCATCCTCCGCCCCTTCTCTACCCCTTGGCAACCACTAACCTGTTCTCCATTTCTAAATTCTGTCATTTCAGATGTAATCATTCAGTATTTGACCTTGGGGCTGACTCTTTTTCACACAGAAAAATTCCATAGAGGTTCATGTAGGTGTTGTTCATTCCTTTCCCTTGCTGAGTGGTATTTCACAGCTAGGACATACCACAGTTTGTCCATCCTCCAGTTTGAGGATGCTAGGGCTGGTTCTACCTTTTGGCTATTGCAAATAAAACTGCTGTGACATGCGTGGAAAGACTTGTACTGCAGCCTGTTTGAATTCCTCTGGAATAAATGCCCAGGAGTGCACAGACCTAAGTGGCAAATATTATCATTCTTTTCNCATTTGTCCATAATAGAAAATGATGTGCAGTGAAAGTCTTTAACGTAGTTTCAAATTCTACATTTTTAAATAATTAGGAAAATTAAACTTTAAAAAAAAATCACCTTCTTGTACAAACAAAATGTCTCCTTGACAGTGATTATAATTTAAAAACAATTTATTTGTTTGGCTGCATCAGGTCTTAGCTGTGGCTCATGGGTTTAGCTTCTCTGCCGCATGTGGGATCTTTGTTCCCTGACCGGGGAGTGAAAGTGCATCCCCTGCATTGCAAGGTGGATTCTTAACCACTGGACCAGCAGAGAAGTCCTAACAGGGATTATTAAGAGCTTGAGGCCATCACTAAAATGTCTTTCCCAGTGGAGGATGCTGCAGATGCCTTGTTCCGTATGCCCTTGGCCCCTCGGTTCACCTGCTGCTTTTGCAGATGAGTTATGGGCAGCTGGCAGCCCCACACCTCAAGCAGCTGAGTTTCTCTTCTGTTTCGCTTCAGAATTTTCTCTGGCTCCTGAGAACTTCCTTCACTCTCACCTCACCTTGCATCCTGGAATTGAGGAGGTGGGCCATTCTCCCATGCAGAGAAGTGGAGGTGGTAGAGTGATGAGTATGGGTGGCTAAATGCCCCTGGCTCCCTGCCTTCCAGGGAAGGGGGGATTCTGTGTAGAGGGTCATGTCATCTGCAAGTAAAGATCATTTTATTTCCTCGTTTCCAGGTTAAATGCCTTTTATTTCTCTTTCTTATCTAATCGCTCTGGCTAGGACTTGCAGTACAATGCTGAACAGAAGTGGTGAAAGTGGGCATCTTTGTCCTTGATAACAAAGGGAAGACTTTCATTCTTTCGCCATTGAGCATAATAGCTGTGGGTTTTTCATAAATATTCTTTATCATGTTGAAGAAGTTCCTTTCTGTTCTAGTTTCCTGAGTGTTCTTTGAATGTTGTCAAATGCCCTTTTTGGTGTCAGTTGAGATCAACATGTAGTCCCCCTTGCCATGGTCTAGTAATGTAGAGTATTATGCTGATTGAGTTTCATGTGTTGAACCATCTTTGCATTCCTGTGATAAGCCTCACTTGGTAATGGTTGTGTAATCTCTCTAACAATCTATTAGATTCTGCTTGCTAGTATTCTGTTGAGGACTTTGCATCAATATTTATCAGGGGTGTTGGTCTGCAATTTTCTTGCGGTAACAGCGGGGCAATTCTGGACGTGTTCCATGTGGCTTCTCAGAGGTCCCCAGTGGGACTGAGTTCCATGTGTCCACGGTGGTCTCCCCATCTTCAATGCACCCTTTATGGATTGTCTTTTGTATCTGTCTCACTCTCTTATTTTCTTACCTGTGCTTCCTGGGGTAGCCTCTGTCGTAAACTACTTCCTTTTAAGCCTTCACATCAGATCTGCTTTGGGAGAAACAAAAACTAGGAGAACCTGGGTTGATATGTAGCTATTTCAAGCATAAACCAAATTCTGTAAAATTATGTTCATGGAAGCAGGATCAATTGGTTATTTTAAACAACTGAAATTGCCTTTATTTGTAAATTGAATATTTTTTAGTATTTACTCATTTCCCCCAATTTTATTATTTTTGTAGCACATTTAAAACATATGAAGAAAAATTTGGTGCTTTCCCCACAAGTTTCCAAATAGATACCCCCTTCTAGATGATCCCTGTGGGCCACACAGATGTTACCATATTCTGTGTGTGTGATGGGAAGGAGGTAAGGGGAAAGCCCTGCTTTGGGCAGAGGAGAGCCAGGGGTGGAGGGAGCTGCCTGAAGTCTATGTGGAGGGATCTCAGGGGACCCTGCCCTTGCTTTCTGTTTGAAGCTGGGAGTCAAGAGGAGCCTAAACTTAGCCCCTCAGCATAGTCCTCAGTGCACCCACAAAGAAGTGAATGGCAGCCCCGTCTGATCATGCTCTGGTAATGTGGGAATTCTCATCTTGCTTCTCAATAAGATGCTGCTTGCCACAGATCAGAGAGCTGATGACTGGGCCCAGTTCAAGGAGAGACCTGTCTCTTCTTTCCAGGTTAGCTCTCCAGAAAGCCGGTGAACGAGAATGCTGCCACTTCTCCAGTTATCCAGAGCTGCCCCCGACTTACATAGAAGTGGGCATGGAAGCACACGGGACCTGTCCTCGGCACTAATGTGCACTCCCTGCATTTCACAGTGACTGAGAGCCTGGGTTGGGGAGCCAGGCAGGCCTGGGCTTGAATCCTGTCCCTTAATCTGCTGTGTTTCCTAGGGCAAGTCATTGAGCAGCCCTGAGACTCAGTTTCTCCTTCTGTAAATTGGGTCTAGTTAGTTGCTGGGGAATTTTGGGAGAGAAGGCATGTTGGTTCTCTGCCTGGCACCAGGAAGCATGTGACACACGGACTGACTTTATAATCCAGCCACACTGTTGGACACCTAATCTAGGTGCTGAGAGTGCATCGTGAGCAGAGTGGGCATCCCAGCGTGAGCAGCTGAGAGGGAATAGCTCATCACAGGCCTCAGATGGTGACTGCAGCTGGGCCAGGGAGAGGGTGGGGTGGGGTGCACGTGGATGAGGGAGGGCCTCTGTGATACAGTGGCTTATGGCCCAGAAGAGAGGGAGTGAGTCAGGATGATGCCTTGGAGAAGGGCATCCTAGACAGACGAAGACTGATCGAAAGGCCCAGAGGGACCCAGTGGGGCTGGGCAGGACCAGCCCCTGGGGCTGTGATGTGATGCACACTGGGCAGCAGAAGGCGCCGAGGGCCTGATCAGCCTCACTTTGGCTCTCGGACTCATCCTAAATAAGATGGTCTTGGGAGGTGCTGGGCAGGATGTGCCGGGGCGCCTGTACATGTGCAGGATCCATCTGGAGCCGTTGTCCCATTGCATTCTCAGACTCCTGAGGCTGGTGGCCTGGGAGCTTAGCAGATGTCACTGTGAAGACTTTCATTCCCATAGGCCGGGGACTCCACCCTTTGTTGAGAAACCAGGCGTTGGATGGACTGTGGCAAACCAGAGTTTATGCCTGGGGTGGGAAGGTTCATGGCCTCCCCTCTTGCAGTGGAGTCCCTTGCAGTCCCTTCCAGAGGGAAGTTCCAGCTGCTCCTGTGGGGGTAAAGGGTCAATCTGTCTAATCTGACCTTCCCTTGGGCAGTGTAATTGCCCATTTAACCTTTGTGGGAGCTTAATTAAGGATGTTTAGTCTGGGCATGCTGCACTTGACTCATTAGGTCAAGCTCATGGCCTTCCCTCCAGCCCATCAAGTGGCCCAGACAGACAGGCTTTCTGAGGCGTCCCCTGAGAGGAAGGGGAAATGGAAGGTTTCACCCCAGCCCTCAGGCTGTGGTGGGTGTGGGCTGACCAGAGGGCACTTGTGAGTGGGTGAGGAGGATAGCTGCCCCCAGGTTTGGGCACACTGCCCAGGGTGTGGCCGGGCTGAACGCAGACTTGGATGGTTTACTCAGATAAGGCCTGGCCATGGCGTGTGTGAGTGCACGTGTGTGTGCGCGTGTGTCCATGCCTCTCCCCTTGTTTGAGTAGACGGGGATCAGAACTAGGGGTTTAATCACCACTCTCTTGGCAAATTGAGGTAAGGAAAATGGCACACCCATTTTCCAGAGACCATCTCATATAGGAATTGGCAAACATTCTTTGTAAAGGATGCATGCGTGCTCAGTTGCTCAGCCTTGTCCGACTCTCTGTGACCCCATGATCGGTGGCCTGCCAGGCTTCTCTGTACACGGGATTCTCCAGGCAAGAACACTAGAGTGGTAGCATTCCCTTCTCCAGGGGATCTTCCCGATCCAGGGATCAAATCTGGGTCTCTTGCATTGCAGGCAGATTTTTTACTGGCTGAGCTACCAGGGAAACCCTCCTTGTAAAGGGCCAGATAGTAAAGGTTTGCAGCTTTTCGGACCTTGGTTGTAGCTACTCTGACTCTGCCGTTATAGTAAGAAAGCAACCAGGGGTAATTAATATGCAAACAAACGTGAGGTTGTGTTCTAATAAAATTTTATTTACCAAAAAAGATAGTGGACCAAATCTGGCTGAGGGGTAGTAGTTTGTTGATCTCTTATCTGGTAGAACTTTCCAGATGAGAAATTGGGATAATCTTCCTTCCACTACTCATAATAACTCATAAACTGCAGCCCGTCTGAAGTCCCATTCTCCAGCAAACTGCAGGTCTTTTTTAAGGTCAAGTGTCATGTTCACTGTAGTATTTATATATTAACAATTTAACATGTGTGAAACTGAGGTACCTCCTATTTTATTAGCTTCCCATTATTTGCTTTTTAATGTGTCACTGGTTTTCGAGTGCTGTGCTCCTAAACCTATTTCTTTTCATAAGCCCTGTGGCTTTTATTGTGTAATTTTGCATAGAGTAGTGATTTTAAGGAATACATGTCATGTAATGGAGAAGGAAATGGCAACCCACTCCAGTATGCTTGCCTGGAGAATCCCAGGAACGGAGGAGCCTGGTGGGCTGCCGTATATGGGGTCGCACAGAGTTGGACACGACTGAGGCGACTTAGCAGCAGCAGCCGTATGTCACGTAATAGAAGAACTGACTGTATTTATAACACAGGCCTCCTGAGTACTAGTCCAGTAGTTTCCCACCTGTATTAGGATTAGCTAGGCTTTGTTGCAGTAACAAATAAACCCTGAAATCTCAGCAGCTCCAAAGCTTAAGTATTTGCTTCTCTCTCACATAAAGTCCAGTTCAGCTTGGTAACTCTCCTGAGTCACTGCCTCTGTGCTGTGACTGGCTGGGGGATCCAGGCTGCTTTAAGTATGGCCTGCCCCCTCATCATGTCACCTCCGTTCCACTGACAAAGTGGACGAGCAGCCTGGGGGGTCCTGGAGGACATTTCTTTTCTTTTTAAAATATTTATTTATTTATTTTTGCTTCTGCTGGGTCTTTGTTGCTGCACATGGACCTTCTCTAGCTGAGGTGAGGGGAGCTGCTCTTCACTGCGATGCTCGGGCTTCTCATGCTTCAGAGCACAGGCTCTAAGCGAGTGGGCCTCAATAGTGGTAGCACACAGGCTCAGTAGTTGTGGCTCATGGGCTCTAGAGTGTGGCTCAGGGATCGTGGTGCCTGGGCTTAGCTGCTCCATGGCATGTGCAATCTTCCCAGACTAGGGACTGAACCCGTGTCTCCTGAATCGATAGGCAGGTTCCACTGGACCACCAGTGAAGCCCTCCTGGAGGACATTTCTTAGAGCACTTCTGCCCACATCCCAGTGGTCATAAATTAGCCACATGGCCCCACCTACCTGCAAGGGAGGCTGGGAAATGTAGTCTTCTTGTGTGTCCAGGAAGGGGAATAAGATTTGAAGAGCACATTGTAGGTCTCGGTCACATCATCTCATTCGATTCACTTACTTTTCAATAATTCATTTACACTTTATACCAGACACTATTCTAGGCTCTGGTGACAGAATAGAGAAGAGCAAAAGAAAAATAAAACAAAACTACAGAATCAAACCCTGTTTTCATAGATGTTACATTCTAGGGGATAGTTAGACATGAAAAGTAAATAAATTAATGAAATGTGTATCTGCTAGTGACATGCTATGGAGCAAAAAGTATGCATGGAAATTGGAGAGAGAGAATTGGAGGTGGGGTGCTTATACGACTTTAATAGGATGCTAAGTTCGAAACCCCTTGGAGGTGGCATTTAAGAAAAGTCTTGGAAGGGGTATGACAGGGAGCCATGCGGAAACCTGGGCAGAGGATCTCAGCCAGGGTGAATAGCCATTGCCAAGGTCCTGAGGTAGGAACATACCTGGAATGTTCAGTGAATGGCAAAGAGGTCAGGGTGGCTGGAGGTATGGGGTGGGGGGAGTAGGAGGCAAGGTCAGAGAGCTTTCAGAGGGCAGACTTGTGAGGGGCTGTAGACTGTTTAGATCTCTGAGAGTCACGTGATGGCTGCACTTGAACTCAGGACATCCTGTTCTACCTCTTGTCTCCACACAGAGCTCTGGCATCAGGTCCTTTGACAGATGAGGAAAACGGGGCTCAGAGAGGTTAATGGTTCCCATTTCCCAGAATCATTATAAAACCAAAATGAGGAACTGGTTGTTGTGTGTGTTGAGAATAGTAGTTTTAGTTTATGGTAATGTACAGTAAATACTGAGGTTGTCCAGGGGTGAACCCTGGGGACCATGGGATCAGCAAGTCATCCCTTGACTCCTTGCTCCAGATGGAAGTTCCCTGGTTCAGATTCTCTGTCCGAAGGCAGCATCTCACACCCCCATTCAGTGGTCCCCAGTGTGACCGTAGGCCAGGTGAAAACACTCTGTGACAGTTTTTCCTCTGTGGAAAGGGGACAGTCAGGCAAGCAGCAAATAATTAAATTGATGTCGACATTTATTGCCATGAAGGCAGTAAAAGCATCACATGGCTTCCTCATAAAAAGTCATAAGGCCTATTACAGGTCCCACATTATTTTTCTGGTAATCCAAACCAGCAACTTTTTCTGAAGCTCTTGTGTGTTCAGCTGAGACCTTCAGAACAGGAAGAACTGGCTTGGGGAAGGGTGGGGGATGGGTTAAACTCCACCCCACCCCCTCCTGGTGTGGAGGGTGGAGAGAGCCTCATTTCTTTGGGTTTGTGTGTTTAATTGATTCAGAACAAATGTCTTTTGGCCGTTAACCAAAGGTCAAAAGCTGCAGTCTTGGCTTTTCTTGGGCAAAAGGCCGGGAGGGGTTCTAGCCTTGGGCTATAGTTTCAGTCTAGCAAATCTAGACCAACGATGACCTTTCAGTTTTCTGCAATAGTATCTCACATTTCTTTTTTCTTAAAGAGAAAATTCTTTTTAAGAAATATTTATGTATTTACTATGGCTGTGCCAGGTCTTAATTGCAGCATGTGGGGACTTCTAGTTGTGGGTGAACCTGGATCCCCTGTGTTGAGAGCACAGTCTTAGCCGCTGGACCACCAGGGAAGTCCTGATATCTCACATTTCAAGGCACTTATCAACTTTCTTGAGATGTGTTTGGATAGAATATGAATTAGGGGTGCTTCTTGAGAGAACAAGTCAATCACATGTATCAAAATCTAAAATGCGTGTGCCTCTCAATCCAGCAATTTCACATCTAAGAATCCAACCTGCAGCTCAACTCAGGCATCTGCCCAAAGGCTCATGAAGATTGAAATTAATATTCATTGACCCTTGAGCAACATACTGTGTGGGTCCACTTCCACACAGATTTTTTTTGAATAGTAAATACTATTTGTGGCAGTACCGCACAGTCTGTGATTGGTTGAATCCGAGGAGATGGAACTGCTGATGGGGACGTAGGGGGGCAGTGTGTATGGAGGGCTGACTGTAAGTTATATGAGGATTTCCCACTGCTGGAGGGTTGGTGCCCCTAACTCCCTTGTTGTTCAAGGACCAACTGCATTTCTTTTGAAAAATTCAAATAAATATGTGAAGTTAATATTGAATATCAAAATGCTAAAAATCTCTGAGATGTCTATTAGTTGATGATTATAAATAAATAATGGTACCTGCCTATAAGCAAAACTAGATAAACTGTTTGTGGTGTCTGTGCAGCACCACCTGCAGGGTGCAAGGATGAAAGTAAGATGCAGAAGAGTGTGTATGCCCACTCACCTAGATTAGAAAAAAAGAATATTTATGCTGGAATATACATAGAAAAATTCTGGAGTGATACACTAGAAACTATTAAAAGTGGTTCTGGTAATAAGAGAAACTGAAGGTCTTAATAACATACATGCATTATTTTTTAAATTAAAAACATAACAAAAAGACAGTCTTATCCTGTGAAGATGACTATCAGGTCATCTCCAATATTAGAGCTGAACCCAAGCCTTTTAACTCCGACTCCAGCTGCCCCATTCACTAGGTGTGTGATTTTGAGCAAGTGACATTTTTTGGGCTCTAAGTCTCACTGATATTAAGATGTTATTACCTCCACTTGGGGCCGGTATGAGGTTTAAATAAGGTATTTTATATTTTCTGAAACTATTAGGTGCGATATGACACTGCCCCATATTAGGCAATCTTATTGCCGACTAAGGTCCGTCTAGTCAAGGCTATGGTTTTTTCAGTAGTCATGTATGTATGTGAGAGTTGGACTGTGAAGAAGGCTGAGTGCCGAAGAATTGATGCTTTTGAACTNCACCCTCCCTCCCAGTGGATCAGTGGCTTTAACCGATGGGAAAGAGCCCGAGCTGCTTCTGCCTTCTCAGACAGGCCCCACGACAGTCAATTTACCCAACCTGCAATTTAGGCTCAGCCCAGAGAGGGGCGCGGCTCAGGCCCCCCAGGGCCAGACCATCAGGGCGGCCTCAGCTCAATTAAAGTTGTTATTCCCTCAAAGAGGGGGAGTAACCAAGTGGGTTCAGAAGCAATAAAAACAGATGTCACAGCCCGCTTCTCCTCCAGGAAATCTGTCTCTGAGGTCCAGCCTTATTGCCCTGCTGGACAAATCCCAAGTGACATTGTTTTGTGACATGGGCCAAGAGACAGGAGCTCTGGTTTCCTTTGAATTCTGAGTGCCTGAGCAGCAGAAGGGCGCGTTGGAAGAGGGAGAAAACAAACCACTCCTCTGCCTCCAGGAGGTATTAGTGCCTGTCCCGTCAGGGAGAAGCTTGGGGCCTGGTGGGGCAGCCTTACCCAGCCCCTGAGGGCGTGAGGTGCCTTTGGCGTTGGCAGGCGGCATCCCAGAGGGGCTCTGGCCCTCGCACAGGATCTATGTGTTCCTAGCGTCTGTGCTGAGTGGGAATTAGAGTGACCCATGTCGCCACTGTGACCCACGTCGCCGGCGGGGCTTGCTGTGCTCAGCAGCGGGGGTGGCCAGGCAGGCTGTTTCTGGAATAATCACTGTGCTCATTACAGGCTTCAAGTGAGTTCCCAAGGGTCAGGTTGGGTTTGTTTGCCCATCTTGGGAGTCAAGGAAAATGTGGCCCTTTTAGCTGTTTCAGCAAAAGAGAAACCCCGGGATGGTGTCGATATGCTGCCAGGGACAGTAGCAAATGTAGAAATGGCGAACCCAAGGTCAAAACAGTAGAGGGAGGGGTTAAGAAAGTGGAATGGAGATGGGCGTCTGGGACTCCTATCTGTTGCTCTGTGTGATGGCAGTTTATAAACACAGAGCAGCCGATGGAGCCAATGAATAATAATAGCACCATTGGGCACCAGGTATGATGATACTACAGAGTTGGTGGCTTTATCCTCTTTTTACATGGGTAGAGACAAGACTCAGAGAGGTTAAGTAACCCGCCTGAGATCACACAGCTGGCTGGTAGCAGAGATGAGCTGTGAGCTCAGGTTACTGACCCCAGAAACCAGCTCTTGATTACTGCACTCTTGTCGGGGTTCACTGGGAACAGAAGTATAGGCTGGGAGGGGCTTGCATGTTCTTCTGCTTTTTTTTTCCAAGTGGTGAAATACATATAATGTTTGCCATTGTAGCCATTTTAAAATGTCCATTTCAGTGGCACTAAGTACATTCACGGTGTCCTGCAACCATCACCCATCTTCCTAGTTCTCAGCTTGTGAAACGGAACTGTCCCCATTAGAGAATAGCTCCCCATGCCCCTCCACCCAGCCTTGACACCCACCTTTTTGCTTTCTGTCTCTAGAAATCTGAATCCTCTAGTGGGGTCAGAGGAGCCACGGAGGTTTTGGTCATTTGTTACAGTATCCGTAGGAAGTGAACACACTCTTAAATTCGCACCATACCTTACAGGGCTTCCCGAACCCTCCCTGATCTCTATGTGGGGGCTTCAGGGTGGAAGCCTTTGCATGGTGTGAGGCTCTTCCATTCACGCTGTGACCGCATGTGGTCTTCCCTCTCCTTCACAGCAGCCCTGGGGCTCGGTGCATTGGTGGTCGTGTGTGGAGGCGGACATCACATCCCCGTGAGTCTGCATACCTGCATCTGCTTCAGCCAGTGCTGGTGCTTACATTTTCCCATTTCATCTACACTTTATGCACCTTGACCAGACTTCAGTCTTTGCTCTATGCTAAAACGTTTGAGCCTCTTAATGACAGAATGGATGCCAGCCTGGGAAGGCTTTAACACCCCAGAAAATGATTTTTATGGGTTCCTTTCTCCAGAACAGCTAGTTGAAGCCTGTGGTGAAGGAGGGTATGGTAGGCTCCCCAAATCCCCCGGTCCTATGGATGTGATCTTATTTGGCACAAGGGACTGTGCAGATGTGATTAAGTTTAAGAATCTTGAGATGCGGAGATGATCCTGGATTATCTGAGTGGACCCTGAATATAATCATAAATATCTTAAAATTTTCTTTTTATAACTGTACTTTATACAGTTTAAAAGATTACTTTACATTTCTAGTTGTTGCACAATATTGGCTGCATTCCCTGTGATGTACAGTACATCCCTGATGGAGATGAGATGGGGACAGAGACCGAGGTGGAGGTGGCGATGGTGTCAATGAGGGGAGCAGCAGCGGTTACAGGCACTGCCTCCCCACCAAGTGCTGGGTGGTGTTTACACACTTCACCTGGGGCAACACAGTATGTTGTCAAGTGAAGAGATCACGACGTAGAATTAGTGACTAATCTACCATTTGGTAGGAGAGAACTTTCCAGAAAAATGTCTCCAGAAGAGGGGCAAATAGGGGTGCTTGGGGAATGGTGGGCAGGGAATTTTCACTGGATACTTGAATGTTCCTTTTGCATTTTGTGTTGCATGAAACTTTTACCAATTCAAAAAAATCTAAAGTGAAAGAAATCAAATAAAGAGCCTTGAATGAACTATTACTTTGGAGGAGACCTGTAAAAAAAAAAAAAAAGCAATTATCCTCAAAAAGCTGTGATCCCTATTAGCCACTTTCCCTTTCAAGACAAACTGTTTTCCCTTAAGTGGAATTAGGTTTAAAAAAATAGGAAAATAGAGGGAAAAACAAAAGAAAAGCAGACGACCCCTTATTCGTCTCTCCCTTATGGCACAGTCTCCAGCACTCTTTTTCTCTAAGGATTTTTAAATGGGCTGCAACATGACATCCAACAGCTAGACTTTGCCTTAGAGCTTTGGGTGCTGGTACTTTTGAAATTTCACAGAGGGAATTCTTCAGTTCAGTTCAGTTCAGTCCCTCAGTCGTGTCCGACTCTTTGCGACCCCGTGAATCGCAGCATGCCAGGCCTCCTTGTCCATCACCAATTCCCGGAGTTCACTCAGACTCATGTCCATCGAGTCAGGGATGCCATCCAGCCATCTCATCCTCTGTCGTCCCCTTCTCCACTTGCCCCCAATCCCTCCCAGCATCAGAGTCTTTTCCAATGAGTCAACTCTTCGCATGAGGTGGCCGAAGTACTGGAGTTTCAGCTTTAGCATCATTTCTTCCAAAGAAATCCCAGGGCTGATCGCCTTCAGAATGGACTGGTTGGATCTCCTTGTAGTCCAAGGGACTCTCACTGGTACATTATTCATTAACTGTTGTAGAAGGTGCCTCACTGTAGCTAAGACTTGGGGCCGTGGAGTCAGACAAACCTAGGCTTGAATGCTGGCTCTCATAGACTCACTAGCCTTGTGACTTTTGGCAAGTGAATCTTTGAGATGCTCATTCCCAGGCCACTGCAGGGATCCTTTCTCTCTGGTGTCTGAATTGAATGCCCCTTGGGTCTCATGGTGGGACAGGGATGCAGTGTGGAAAGCAGCCCTCTGGCCTCACTGCTCTTTTCTGACACCACACTGTCCTGTTGGCCTCCTGCCGTGCTTACAGTCTTGTCCAGGAAAACCTTCCTTCCCCAGCTGTCAGCTCACTCAGCCACCCTCATTGCATCTCTCTCCTTTCTTCACAGCTCTGCTCTCTACATGTTCTAAACATTTGCCTGCTGCTAAGTCACTTCAGTCGTGTCCGACTCTGTGCTACCCCATAGACGGCAGCCCATCAGGCTCCACCGTCCCTGGGACTCTCCAGGCAAGAACACTGGAGTGGGGTGCCATTGCCTTCTCCGAAATATTTGCCTAGTAGAGCCCAGATTCTCTTGTTCTCCCTTCATGCTCACTCCTGGGATGATCCCACAAGGGAGCTAATTAGCACAGCATTTTTAACTGCATCCACCTCTTTGGAACACGTGCAGCTTTATTTTATTTTCTTACAGCCACTGAAGCATGGAATCTTTTCAGGGCTGACTGTGTTCATTTCACTGATGGACACCAAGAATAAATCCTTAGCTCACTTTATATCCATAACCTCACTGTTCCCATCCAGGGGAAGAGAATTCCAAGGAATCCTGCTATTGTTGCTTTGTGTAGAAAGAAAGAAAAAAAAAATCCTTCAGACTTGAAAGAGCAAACTGAGGTAGCAATGGGCGACTTTTTTTGTTTTTAGTGTTTAGAATATTATGCTCCCCTACATGTTGTTTCAGTATGTGTGCGCACTCAGTCACTGAATCTTGTCCACCTCTTTGTGACACTATGGATTGTAGTTCCCCAGTCTCCTCTGTCCGTGGGCTTCTCCAGGCAAGATTTCTGGAGTGAATGGGTTGCCATTTCCTCCTCCAGGGCATCTTTGCCCAGGAGCCTAATGCATGCTTTTGGAACTGAATTTAAATTTCTTCCAAGGATTTCATATCTTCTGCACTGAAGGGGAAAGTATAGCCCTTCCTCTACCCTGCTCGCATCCCCACTATAGAAGTCAGATGTATTAGTGATCTATTGCTGAAACAGATTATCCCCAAACCTAGCTACTCAATACAACAGTAAACATTTACTGTCTCACGTGGTTTCTGAAGGTTAGACATTCAGGAACTGCTTGGTTGGGATCTGGCTCACGGTCTCCTATGAGGCTGTGATCAGGATGGTGGTGGGGCTGCTGTCTTATCTGAAGACTTGGCTGGGACTGGAGGATCCAGTGCCAAGGTGGCTCCTTACTGGGCTTTAGGTAAAAAGCCTCAAGTCCTCTCCCCTCCACGGTGCTGGGCACTGTAGATACTACGTTGCAGCAAATGTGGATTCTGAATTGTATTTCAGAGAGTTGTTTTGTTTTGGTTTCTTTGAAGTAACTTTCTTGGACTTGAACTGTGAAATCCATCTCCCCTGCAGTGCGTTAGTCCCCGCTGGCTCTGCTCAGACTTACTTGATTCTTGCTTTCATTTCTCAGCCTTACCTCCTAGTAGTCCCCTAGTGTCTGTACAGCTCAGTGCTCAGCCAGTGCCTGGCTGAGGTTGTACCCAAGGGCTTCCACTGTATGTGGGTGCCTCTCTGTGGCTGAGGAGCCTGGTCATAACTCAGTCAATCCTCAAGCCTCCTTTGCTTTTGTTGTCTGGTAGGCTTCTTGGTTTCACTTCCTGGGTAGACAAAGATGAGGGCAGATCTTATCCTGTCCTTCTGTGCTGCTTTCATTTCCCGGATCCCAGGTCAACTTCTGGCTGCCTTGATGCTCTTCCTATGAGATTACAGACTCCAGTCGAGGGAGCCGGGCGTTCCCCTGCACGTCTCCAGCTCACCGCTATTAGCTGACCCCACCCCAAGTTGAGTGTGCCCTCTGGCAGCCCAGCTGCTGGTTTCCAAAGCCAGCCCCATGCTGGTAAAGCCACATTTCTTGCTGACCAAGGGCACTGGCTTGAGAGGGGTGAGTGGTGGCAGCTACAGGTGAGAAGACTGCAGATTCTCAGTAACTGTACCCCAACCCGAGGCTGTTTTTCAAGAATAGGCTCTTCCCAGTTTGCTGTGTGCCTTTGTTCAATTTCCAGAGCCCTGATACTCCTTTTTTTTTTTCAGTGTGAATATAGATTTTTTTAAATTTCACTTGTGTAGATGACATTGAGCAGGATTGCTGAATCACATGATAAGTTTATGCTTAATTTATAAAAATCCATCAAACTCACTCCCAAGAGGCTGCCTCATTCTGCATTACTACCAGTGCTGTATAAACTTCTGTTGCTACCAGCTGTGTTAGCACTTGCGATGGTCTGTGATTTTTTAGAATTCGAGATGCTCTTAAAAGTGCGTAGGGGACTTCCCTGGTGGTCCAGTGGTTAAGAATCTGCCTTGCAAATCTGCCTTGCAAATGCCTTGCAGGGAATGCAGGTTTGATCCCTGGTTGGGGAATGACATTGTTGCTTTGAACAGTGTTATCAATTTTATGCTTGCTTTTTCCAGGTAGAATTTGCCGGCCACTTCCTCCTGCTGTAGGTAGGTTCTTGGTCCACTCTTGTAGCAATACAGGGCTACATGGCTTTTGAGGCTGCTGACCTTTCCCAGCCTCTCATGGCTTTGGGGTTCATTCCTTCGCGAGAGGTAGTATTAAATACTTAGGACACAACTCCTAGTGGGCAGCTGAGCTTCCGTGTGCTGTCGTGGTGTGTCTGGGACTCCATCCTGAAGACCATGTGACAGGGCAGAGGCTGAGCCCTCCTGAGGCAGAAGGGCAAGGTGAAGGCCAAGGGATCAGGGGCTCTCTGGTGGCCAGCTTCAGGGGTGGACACGAGTGTCCTGGGGCTGCTGAGACAATGACGACAAACCAGGGGGGCTTAAACAGAAATGACTTGGGCGTTAGATTCTGACCATTCTATCTCTGTGATGGGGAGGGTGCCATCCTGGCCGCTGAGAATGCTGTGGCTGCCTACTCTTGCCTTCTGTTGGACTTGTGGGACTGCATACTTCCTTGAAACATCTTCTGGTCATTTCTAGAACAGTTGCCGCATCGCCACTGTCTGGCTGGTTGCAGGTGGGAACCAGCAGTAGAAGCTGCTTTCCCGCTGGCCCTGGATGTCTCTGTGTTGTGATGCATGTCCTAGGTGCTCAGTGACATTTCCTGAATGGCTGAAAATTTAGAAGGTCAGAAAATACATGCTCTAGGGACAAGTGTGGGCCCAGCTGTGACCATTAGAGGGTCACCAGCACTACTGTTCAGGCAAATACATATAAAGATCAGTTTCCAGGGTATAAGATCAGGGTGAATGGGCTTGACTGTGGAAAAACCTGCCGTCTCCTCACAAATGAATAGCAAGATGCTCGAACATCACAAACGTCCTTGATCACACCGATGCCAGTGAAGATCAGTCTGTCTAAAGCAGAATTTTCTCAAGTACATGGATGATTGGTCCCCAAATCATCCATGATTGGCCTATTAATATGCAACTTCTGGGGCCAAATCAGCAGAGAAAATGCAACAGCCTCTGGTTCACATTCACAGTGCTCAACGCAAAGTCACTAGAAGGCCTGTGGAAGACACCAAGGACACGTGCAAACTGTGTTAAATCAGTTTAACTCAGTGTTTGCCAAACTTCTTTGAGGCGGAGCCTTTTGGTGGCATGATGGCTGCAAGTGTCTCGTAGGATGCACTTCCATGGAACCCACTTTGGAGAACACTCATTTGTAGGGAAGACATTTTCAGGAGAGGTTTGGAGATCAGGTTGAGATGGTAGTTTGGGGCCAGGGTGTCCAGAGCCCAGATGATGGAGGGCCAGAGTCCTGAATGCAGGGCAGGGGAGCCCTGCAGGTTTTGAGAAGGTAAGCCATGCTATCCACGTGTCAGCTTCTAAGTGGGGCCTGCTTGGGTGTGAATTTGGGCCACACGAGAGTCAAGGGCGCTCCGAGGGGGTCCATGCCTCACCCAGCCTCATTACCAGCCAGTGATCCCACAGAGCCTTTGTCACTTTTGGCTGCAGTCTGGTCCCACGTGTTAGCAATTGCCAGGGTCGCAGCCAGGGAGAGGCACGCAAGATGATTGTGTGCTCAGGGGGTGTTGGAAGGTGGGGCAGGGTAAGGCTGGAAGGAAGGGGGTGTCCATGGGCCGGGCTGGAGTGGGGCTGACTGCTCACACCCTCTGCCCTCACTGCAGGGTCCCTGTAAACACCCTTGGCCTGGCCCCCTGCCATCAGGATGAGTACATATGCAGACCCCTCCGCCCAGCCTCGCGTGCTGGGCCCACAGCAGGGTATGGAACGCCCATGTTTTGGGAAGCGGCAGGGGCCTCTGACTTCCCTGGGTCCCAGCTAGGGGCATGTCAGAGCCTGCTCATCCAGAGCCCAAGTAAACACGGCACAGAGGATCACAGAACACACCAGCTGGAAGGAAGCCTAGAACTTCTGGTGCAGAATTCCTCCCTTGGACAGTGGGGAGACTGAGGCTCAGAGTTGGGGAGGAATCGGCTGCTGCTGAGACAGGCCTGGGACCTTGGGTCTGGATGTTGATTCCAGGGCTTCTTTGCCCACACCAGGGTGTCTCCAGAGTCACTGCCTGCAAGTGGGGTGCTGGGCAAAGCCTACCTTCCTGTTGGGGGTGGTTTATGTTGCTGGGAGAGGAAAGGCAGCAGGTTTGATACTTAGAGTCCCCTCAATGGATGAAGCAGAAGGAAAACAGTGATGATTCTTTCTTTCTTCAGTTTTTAAAACAAAAATATTTTTGTATTTCTATTTTTCTATTTTATCACCTTATTTGTGAATTACTTTCGTTGTTATTACCTATAGTTTTTTTTCCAATTTTTTTTTTTAAGGTTAGCTTTAAGAAATGTTTTATGGAAAATTTCAGACAAAATCCCAAAGTAAAACAAAGCTCTACATGCTCATCCCCCATCGTTAACACTTATAAGTTTACCAAGCTTAGTTCCTTTGTTTCTACCCACTCTCCCCAAGTCAGGATTAATTTGAAGCAAATTTCTGATGCTGTGTCTTTTCATCTACAGTTATTTCAGTTTGCATCTCTGATAGACAAGCTCTCACTCATTTTTTAAATTAAAGTTTTTATGTTGAGATAGCTATAGATTTACTCACATTGTAGGAAAAAATGCAAAGAAGTGACTAGCATAGTAAGGATGGTTTCTCTTAAACACGATCATAATATTATTATCACAACCAAAATATTTAATAATAGTTACTTAATATCATCAATATCCAAACAATGTTTACATTTCCCAAATGGCTTTTCATTTTTCTTTTTTTAAGTTTGTTTGATTGACTTGCTTTAATTAACTAGTTGTTCAAGTCAATCTTGTGTATCCAAGTCAATTGTCCAAAAACTAGTGAATTAATTAAAAAATTTGAGCTGCCTTGAGATATAATTCATATACCATATGATTCACCCATTTAAAGCATACAATTCAGTGATTTTGGGGGCAGCTTTTGATTTAAAAGGTAATGTGCATCTCTTATAGAAAACATAAACAGTACTTCTGTGCAGAATTTCATGTGAAAGCTCTCTCTCTCTGCAGTCATCTCTACCCAGGGAATGTCTGCTTTTACAAGTTGAATTATAGATAAATTATATATGTGACAGATAAACTCAGGGGAAAAAAATGACTCAATTCTGTACCTAGGCATAGCCACCAAAACTTTCAAAATTATCCTCCTGTTTGAGGGTGTTCTTTTTTCCCCAGCATGAACTTTAGAATATCTTACACGTCATGCGCTGGCTGGAGGGTGCTGAAGGCTGGCCCCGGGTGTCTTCTCTTTGCTGACTCTCTGGGTTGGAACCAGGGGTCATCTGGGAGTGACTGTCGTCATAATTGTCACTGGGGTTCCTCATTCCTAACCAAGCTATCCGTGGAGAGGGTTCAGGGGATTGACAAACCTAGAGGAAGAAACATTATCTTCATTTTGTCTGACCTAAATGTAGCATTTCCTTCTGTTATGGTCAAAGGCAACAAGCCAGTGACTCTAACAGAATCTGTGACTTCGTCACCAGGGAAATCATAGATGTTCCCCATCATAGTACAGTCACAGCTACTATTTTGCAATGTAATTTGAGCTCAGTGCTACTATGAGTCAAAGAAACTGTTAGACTCTCTGTGAAATCTGTGTTTCTAAAAAAGCCCATATATTGACTATATACAATTAAAAACAGTTTGATCACAGTATTTCAATATAATTGTTTCCTTGGTAATCCTGCAAATTTTTATGTGTTTATGAACATTCCAAGAAGGGGCTCGCTAGTTTCATAAGACTTCCAAGGGGGCCCAAGTTCCTCTAAAGGTTAAGAACCTCTGGATTGGAGAGAAATGCTTTTTTTCCTAAGTCACTGATGATTTACTCTTAATCTTTAACTTTTTACAAATTCAGGGCCCCTTTACAGAGCTCCACTGCCTCTGGCTTCCCAGCTGAGCCCTTTCTCATTTTTCAGGGTTAAGTGCAAACCTGGCGCCAGGGTCCAGGGGAGAGAGGCAGCAGGAAGCAAAGGTTTCGGGATATCTCTGCTGCAGAGGGAACTGGGCAGGGCTGTTTTCCGTGGCCGCCTGCCCTTTACTTCGATGAGCACACAGCTGGTTTTGTAGCGCTGGGCCTGCCCTCCCGGAGGGATCGTTTCAGGAGACAATCCATCTCCACGTCCACATGTCCTGTTGCCCTGGAGCACAAGCTAGATGAAGCATACAAGCAGCCACTCCCAGATGGATGGGATGAGGAAAACCCAGGCTCCCCCATATTCAGGAGGAGGTGCGACCAGTTCTGTGCAGCTGGTCAGGGAGAGCAGGAAGGTTGGGGGCTCTGCAGGTTTACAGGGCAGCGGGTCAGAGAGGCATGGGGGGACAGACATGGCTCTGCCACATGCCCCTCCTTCCCGGTGGTCTCCAGTGTGCCCCCACACAGGGTGAGTGCGGACTGGTGCCGGTGGCATTCTAACCCAGGCTAACCTAGTGATAGGAGTATCACTAGCCCCAGGCTCAGGGGTTCCTTATTACAGCATAGCTGTTGATGTGCAGTGAATTGGCCAGTCTGCATACCAGTGCCTAGCCTGGTGGTCAAGGGATCTATGGAAAACCATGAAGGGTCATTTCAGATGACAGCCATTGGCCCTCTGAGCAGGAATCAGACCCATGCTGTTGACCATAGCCAGGTACAGGTGGTAAGGGTTTCTCATGCCCCAGGGCTGTGCTACATGTTCACACCTGTTGTCTCATTCAGTCACCAGAGCCGCTCTGTGGAGGTAGCCCCTGGGCACCAGCGTGAACTCTGGGCTCCATCTCCTGGTGCACAGCCCTGCTCTGCCATCTACCAGCTACGGAACCAGGCAATAACTTTGTCTCTCTGTGCCTTAGTTTCCTCATCCATAAAATGGGGACCCTGATATTCCCAAGTACAGGGCTGCTACAAGAATCGAATGGTACTCGTAGAAAAAGCACTGCCAGAGTGAGTTAGTGTCCTGTGACTGCTGTAACTAAGGATCATCAACTTGGTTTCTGAGAACAACACAAACCAATTCTTTTACCATTCTAGAAATCTGAAGCTAGTCTGATGTGGGTCTCACTGGGCTAAAGTCGGTGTCGCAGGGTTGTGTTCCTTTTGGAGACCCCAGAGGAGAATGTTTCCTGGCCTCTTCCAGCTTCCAGAGGTGCCCACATCCCTTGCCTTGTGGCCCCTTCTTCTGGCCTCAAAGTCAGCAATGTTGCATCTCTCTGTCCCTGCCTCTGTCATCTCAGCTCTTTTTCCGACTCTTCCACCTTCTCTCCCACATTCAGGTCCCTCTAATTACACTGGCCCCACCTAGGGGAATCCATGATGACCTCTCCATTTGAAGGTCAGCTGATTAGCAAACTTACTTCTGTCTGCAACTTTCATTCCCTTTTGTCTTATGAGGTGATGTACTCACAGCTCCCAGCGATTAGTGGTGGATGTCTTTGGGGGGCATCAAACCCCCAATCCTGTGTTGTCCTTGGGGTCCAGCTGCCACATGTGACAGTGGTTATGCTTAAACTGTTTCCTGGTGACCACTGAATATTCCCCTTGAAGGCAGAGAACTTCAGGAAGTCAAAATCATTAGTTCGTTTGCTAAATATTGAGCCTCTGGACATGGTTCCAAGCTCTAGGAGTGTTTCAGTGAACAAAACAAACATGATACCTGCCTCATGGGATTTAAAATTAGTGCGGAGACAGATGATTGGAGAGGAAATAAATAAAAACTTCACAACCAACTGTGATGACTGCTCAGAGGAAACAGACAGGTGCTATGCTAGAAACTAATGGAAGGGGAAGCTAGCTGGTCTGGGAAGGCCTCTCTATGCAGGTGACATCTGAGCTGTCCCCTGAAGGACGACAAAGGTCCCAACACAAAGGAGAGAAGGCTGGATGGACATTTGCAGTGAGGGTTCAAAGCTTCTAGAAGGGCCCACAGGTGAGAAAGGACTTGGTGTGAGGAGAGGCTGGCACAGGGGCAGGCAAGGGTCAGAGACCAGGCCATGGAGTGCTGGGCTTTGTAGGCCATGAGGGTGAGTTTGCATTTTGTCCTAAGTTTTAAGTAGGTTGTGTCACAATCCAAGACAGAGAGCTGTGCAAGGGATGCTGTGGAAGGGGGGACCACGGGCTTCTGGGATTCCTAGCGAAGCTCTGTGTAGAGTTAGAAGGCTGTGGCTAGGTACAGTTTTCTCCTGGTGTTAGTCTAGGTACCCCCGGCCCCCAGCTACATATACTCTAGGTCTGTGATTCTTGGTGCCTGCAGTTGCCACTGCTGGCCCTCCTGCCCTCGGCACCCTCCTTCCCAGTGCATGCTGATAACCTTCCGTGGGTGCCACAGACTTCCCCCGACAGCTCCTCTCAGCCCACACGTGGGTAGAGCAGAGATGCTGGGGGTCCTCTGTCCGTGATGGACAGAGGTGGAGGATGAGTGCCCCAGACTCCTCACCTGTGGAGGGTGGGACTAGACTGAGGCAGGTCCTGCACCGTCTCCTCAAGATCTCCAGCAGGAATGAACTGGTGAAAAAACAAGATTATTCAGAATTTCAAGATGGCAACATCAGAGCATTGAACAATCATGGGACCCTTTCGAGCACGGGGTCCCAGGCCACTGTTCAGGATGCTTTGAGCTCCCCTCCATCTTTTCTTATAACCATTCTGCTCTTTTGCTCATTTTTATTCTTTTATTTTTGTATTCCTAGCTGAAGCTTGCATGCATTTATGTTACGGAGACAGAGAAAGCTTTGAGAAGGCAGGAATGAATGTGTTCAGAGGTTTTTTTCCTATGTAGCAATGTTCCATCTCACTGGGACTGCTTGGAAGACAGATGGGGAGAGGACCTCTGATGGTGGAAGGTCCAAGTTGCAAGACTTCACATCAGTGGATCTGCCTGGCCAGTTCTATTTGGCCCAAGGGTCCACTGGCCCTGGCGCTGGCCTCTCCAGGCTCTAGACAGTCCTGGCTTGGTTTCTGTTTTATTGTTGTCATATGCATACCTTTCTAACAGAGAGAGATAGGTCACAGGGAAGGCAGCATTTGGTCCAAAACCCAAGGTCAACCCCTTCAACAGCCATGCTTCAAGGTGCCATGCCAGGTCCATATATTTTCGCACGATTTGGAGAAGACAGCCTGCGCTCAGGGCAGTGCTCTGCAGGGGCTGGAACTTGGCTGCTGCACAAGGCTGTGGGATCATGTTTGGTGGTCAAAAGAGCGGAAAGTTATGGCCATAAATAACATAAGAGGGGGTTAAGGAGGTAAAAATCACCCGAGCCAACACGTATAGCAAAAGTGTTTTGCTTCATGCACAAACTCTGATCAATTGCTAGAGACTTTCTGGAGACCCCATGGTTGACTAGTGACTTCTGACCAGGATGGAGTGAGAGGAATGAGTGACAAATGGGTGCCATCCTTGAAAGGCGTTTTCTCACTTGTACAAGTGCCTCCCCTGCAGTGTGAACTTCTGGCAACAATTTCTGAGGCTGGGGAAGTGGGCTGGTGGATTTCACCGGAGAGCTCTGCACGCAGGAAACAGGAGAAGCAACAGTCTGCTTCCCAACCTCTTGCTTTGGCCTTCCAGTCTCTCCCTTCTGCCTCTGCTCTTCCCAGGCCTGACACGTCTTCCCCCTACATGTCCATCTCTTTTATCCCATTTCCTCCTTCGATTTCGGTTCTGCTCCCAGCTCCTTCCCGCCCCTAGAGACCTCCACTGGTCCCCTTTGCTCAGTGGCCAGCCCAGGCCCTTTAGGTAAAGGGAAGGCATTCTGCAAGGCCCTCTCCTATTGTCCTGTGATGTCGTTTATCCGATGCGATGACACACACGTGGCTGTGAGGACCCACGCTGGGTGGTCGTGAGCCCACAGCTGCACGCACCCCTTCTCAGACCCCTCCCTGTGCCGCCTGCTGAGGGAGAGCCAGGGCCGCCGCCAGCTGGCCAGGCTGTGTGATCAGGACTGCGGAGGAGGCAGGCCTCATCACGTGCCACTAACACTGCGTGCCTGATGCTGTCTGATACCTCTACTGTCGAGACAGTTACGCAGCTTAGTACCATGTTTGACACTAGTAAATGCTCAATAAACTGTTAGTAACATTTACACTAATAAATAGTGATAGGTGGAGTATTTGCAGCTTGGCCTGCCCTGGGAAGTCGGGGTGGGTGGTCCCTGGGGATCCCCTCATTTTAAAGTTAATTTCCCAGGTAACAGGGATCTACGAGGGAGAAGAGAGCCTTTTTGGTAACAGAAAAGACTCCAGTCCGCCAGTCTCGCAAAGAGCCATCTGAATGCTGGTAGCTAATCAGTTTGGTGGGGAGACCTCGGCCTGGGGGATGTTTTCTTTCCTCCATCTCTCGGAGACATTTTCTTGCCAATCAGGGCCCTGGGAAGGCGGGTGGGAACAATGGAACGCGTTGTCCTGCCTCCCGTTGACTCGTTGCCGACAGAGTTCACTCAGCGTGTAATCCTTGAGGCATGCGGAGCCCGTGGCCGCCAGTGAGGAGGATAAATCGCCCCTGTGTCAGGGAATTGGAAACAGATTGCTGGACGGGCCAGTGTGTCCCCTCCAGCCCCGCCCCCCTCGGGCACCACGGCTGTCATCTTCCCTGGGAGGTGCCCACCTGAGAAGACGCCCCCAGATGTCAGGCTGGCGAGGACCGTGGCGGCTTGATGACGAGAGGACACGGGCACCCCTGTGGGGCACTCTTCCTCTCGTCTGTGTTTATGTCTTGACTCTCCTGTTTGTAGCAGAGGCTGCTCTCCGTGGCAGAGGGAGACAGCGCTGAATGGGTTCGGGCTGGAGCTGAGAGCCTGAAGGAAGGGAATGGAGGGCAGTGAGTTCTGTCAGTAAGCCACGGGATGACTGTGGCCCCGGCGCTCTGCTGCTCTGGGTCTCAGCCTCCTTGTTTGCAACATAACAACGAGGTATAAGAAGCCTGCCTGTCTTGCATTAAGGAGGCGGGGAGGGGCCTGCCTCCCCAGAGGTGATAGAAGGGCCAGAATGCTAGAAGGGAGGGTGCATTTAGAGATCATTTAATCTGGTATTTCCTCACCCTGATGGCAGGGCTGAATCACCTAGGAGTTAAGATACCGATTCTCAGGCTCCCTCCCGATCTGCTCAGGCAGACTCTCTCTCAAGCTGGGGTCTGAGGGTGCCAGGCTCCATGACTCTAAGGCACAGTGAGTTTGGGGGCGCGTTTCAGCTTTTCCCCCATAACCAAGACATTGTAACAATTTGATGTGGCTCTGCCCACCCTCTGCAGTCTGCTTCACTTTCTTCTTCCTCCCTCCATCCTTGCCCTCCGCGTGGGACTCTGCATCCAGGCACAGCCTCAGGTTGAGTCTGGGCTTGTCCATGTCCTAACGCCGGGTGGGCCCTGTGCCCCGGCCTCTTCACCTGTAGATCGGGCACACATAGCAGCCTAACTCCCTGGGTGGCCATGTGATGAACCGAGTCTGTGTGTGCGGCTCTCAGTGCCCGGCAGGGCCCCGGCCACCTCGTCGCTCCTGGAAGTGCGCCTGCCTCCTCAGTGTTTGCTGGAGTCCAGTAGCCCTTTTAAACAGAGATAGGGAGAAAAGGCGAGAGAAAAGCAGCTGCTCGCCTTTTTGAGAAGCCTTCA
>SJYV01008537.1:802826-814736 GCA_006410875.1 Neotragus pygmaeus | reverse complement strand
AGGCCTGGCGTGCTGCGGTTCATGGGGTCGCAAAGAGTCAGACACGACTGAGTGACTGACCTGAACTGATTTCAGAATAACTACTGACATGAAAGATGATCCGAAATCCTCTCAGTCCTCCCATGCCAAGATGTCCATAATGTGTCCAAACCTCATTCTTAAAGGCAAAGTATATGATAGTAGTTTTAGAATAAATTATAGGAAAAAAACAACTGCGCATAGTATACTGATTAACATCTCATGGAAGAGTGGTAGACCATGGTACAGAGTTTGGGGAATTGTATGTAGTCTTCCCTACTTTCCCTTTCTTAATAATTCCACACACTCCTATTTGCCGTCTGCTCATCTCATGTCCTCACCTCCACAGGGAGGTGAGAAAACATTGTTTATATAAATCCTTTAAGTCCTGTGGTAGAAGCATATTACACAACCCAGAACAATAGCAATATCAGCGTTATTCTTCTAGGCTAAGATATCACATAAGATCCCAAGAAATTTGTGTCAGTCATCAAGTTGATTGAACCAGCAGTTCCTGGTGATGTTAAAAGATAACTTTGTTGATGCTGATTAAGGTAGTAATGAAAGGTAATTTTGTAGGATCATCATCTACAAAGTAAGAGATCTAAGTTAGCCAACTACGATGTGAGCAGAGATGTTCCTCCCTCTGAGGTTGGAAGGGAAGAGGATTAGGTGCAGTTTTGATTTCTTCCATGTCCTTCCATCAAGGAACAGGTTCTTGTCAAAATTCCCTTTAGGAATTATCATAGCATCATCTCCCCTCCTGCCAGGGTCTTTTTATCAGGATTTCTCCTAAGAATTCATTGATTTCATGCTTTACTGACCCCTGAAGCCCCTTCTGTATTTCAGACTCTAGTAATGACTTTTATCTCATTATTTCCTTTTACTTTTTTCTTTGTAGACCTGGACAGAGGACCATGGATGACCTAGAAATTATCTATGAAGAACTCCTTCACATTAAAGCCTTATNCCCCTGAAGCCCCTTCTGTATTTCAGACTCTAGTAATGACTTTTATCTCATTATTTCCTTTTACTTTTTTCTTTGTAGACCCGGACAGAGGACCATGGATGACCTAGAAATTATCTATGAAGAACTCCTTCACATTAAAGCCTTATCCCATCTTTCTACCACAGTAAGTTGTCTCTTAGCTGAGCATGGTTGGGGGCACTTTTAATTAAATGCACGGTTAGGACTGGGGGAGAGGATTATAGTCTGAGGGAGGAACAGGATGCCTAAATTCTACTCCATAAATCACCCCTTCTCATTCTCCTGAGATGCTAAGGAAGTTATACCTACATACAATCACCAAAGAAGGATCAGGTATTACCATGTTATTAGGTGTTGCCCTAAATATTAGAGCAGCCTGATGTGAGTGGAATTGGAGCATATACTTCAAACTTTCCGAGTCTTGGAACCTGCCATAATTCAACACGGAGCCAGGCCTTAAGATAGGTTTCCAGTCCCTTCCATGAAATAAAGAGCCATCTGGGGCAGCAGCGAGGGAAATCAAGATGACCTGGCCTGGCCCAGGGGCCCAGCTCCACCCAGGTTTGCTGCCAAATTGAGAAAAGAAGCAGAAGGTGCCGAAGCACATTGGTTCAGATATTTTAGGGCATAAGAGCAACACTTGCTGGTGGAAAATGGCCCAATGCCTGTATCTGACTTTGAACGTTTCCATGATTAGGACATTATAGACAAGCAGTGGGCAGAAATGCCTCCTGCCATAGGGGGAGAACAGAAACATGAGTTCCAGGCAACGTAAGTCTCCTATATGCTAATAATTAAGAATAATGAGGATGATGATAATAAGAAGTTGTTCCAGCATCTACAGATTATATGCCATGTTCGCAAATGGCATGCCGGGCTCCTCAGCGGTGTCTGCCTGCCTCGTGGGCCTTTCGTTCCCAGCTCATGAGGTGATACCATGCAGTTGGTGTCATTTAGTGGCAGCGTCTGCAGTCCCCNAAAAAAAAAAAAAAACAAGGCAAAGGAAAAGGCCATGTCATGTCAGTCTCCACATGGAGTCAGAGCTGCTCTCTCTGATAAAGGAGCCACCAGTCACATGTGGCCATTGACTAGAAATATGGCTGGTCCAGACTGTGATGTCCCTAGGAGGAAATGCACACTGGCTTTCAAAGACTTACTATGAAAATGAAGAATGCAAAGTGTCTCATTATATATGTATTGATTATATAATGAAATGACGGTATCTGGGGCATATTGAGTTGAATAAATGCATTTTCTTTCTTTTTACTTCTTTGTGTCTACTAAAAATTTTTAAACTATTTAGGTGGCTCACATTATTAATATTTTCATTGGATGCATTGGGCTAGAGTTTAAGGTGTCTGCTAATGTAACATACCTCAGAACCCTGTCCTTCCTATAACATCTTGAGTGACTAGTCTAGGGGTAGAACAGGCTGCTGAAAACATGCCTTTAGCTTGTTTGTCTCTTTACTGACCTCTAAGTAAACACTGGATTTCCCACCTCCACACTTTTGTTGACCCTGTTCTGCTGAGAATTCCTTCTTCTCTTGACCATTCCAGACCAACCCACCCTTTAACACACAGCTCAAATCTCTTAAGAGTCAAATGCATTCTTTACTCTGCATCCCCTCCCCAGCTTTATAGAGAATCCCTCCTTCTGAAAGTCTTAACAGGCTCACTTCCTCATTAATGAATGAGATAAATCCGTACTTCACTGCCCAATAATCTTTACTCTCTTTTTTATGTGGTGGAAAGTATGAATGGCATGACTTTTTGTTGTTTCTTTGAGGAGTTGCTTGAAGCCTCTCCTAGTTTAGGGGGTACTCAGAGGGTGAGGTGCTTGCTATGGCTTGCACTGGAAGTTAGTGGGAAGGCTGGGGGAACAGGGAAGTTGGGTTGTGCCACATTTCTCCTCAATTTCCAGTTCATTCAGATGCATAGGACTGGAGAGTCCCAATTTCTCACCACAGTCCAATACCCTATAGCAGAAACTATTGGTCAGCTACCCACAGCCCGTGCCAATGCCTTTCTCTTGCTGCAAAGGCCTGGATGATCTGGATATGTGCTTTTTCAACCTCCCCTGAAGCCAGGTTTGCCAAGTGACCCTGCTCTGGTCAGTAAGCCAAAGGGAAGTCAGCAGAGCTTTTATGGAAGGATTTTCTTCCTTGATAAAGGAGAGGAAGTCATGTAAAGGGTCACCTGAAGAAATTCTTCTTTACTGTCCTGGCCTTGCTCTGCTTCCTACTACTGAATATGGTTGTAGAGGCTGGCATTGCAGCAACCATCTTGGGACCATGAGGTGATAAAGTAGGGGAGAAAAGTTAAGGAGTAGAACAGAGAAGGAGCAGAGTAGATCAATGGAAAGGGCCTGGGCAAAGATGACTTGATTGAGTTGCCAAGGCAACTGCAGGACCACCTACTTAGACTTCCAAAAAATGTGATACAGCTGTATATTTTTATCATTTATGCCATCCTTAGCTGAGCATTTGGTTCCTTACCCTGGAATGCCTTCTAACTGATATACACGTGCTGTGCTGTGCTTAGTTGCTCGGTCGTGTCCAACCCTTTGCTCATCCCATGAATTATAGCCTGCCAGGCTCCTCTGTTCATGGATTTCTCCAGGCAAGAATACTGGAATGGGTTGCCATTCCCTTCTCCAGAGGATCTTCCCACCAGGGATCGAAGCCAGGTCTCCAGCATTGCAGGCAGATTCTTTACTGTCTGAACCACCAGGGAAGCCCAACTGATGTAGACTCCACATTAGCACAGAGGAAAAGGACTCATGCCACAACCAAAATATGTAATACAAATGAAAACTACCACTGAATTAGAAAGCGGTGTTCTCACCTCAGAGCATCAACCACATCAGACTGATTAGGCATAGCAGGGACAGCTTCTTGCAGTGACAGGTCTAGTGGCGTTTCACCAGCAACATCTCATTTAAGCATCCTGACCACGCTGTGAGGCAGACATTGTTACTACCTCTACATTACAGACGGGAAAACTGTGGCTTGGAGGGGTGAAATCATGTGTCCAGGGTCACTCAGAACAGAACGGTGTTGAGTTGTAGGAGCCCAAGTCCGAGCACAGACCTTAGCAGCTGACTGCCCATCCTTCTGGGACCCACGCTCTCTGTGTGCCTTTGGTTTGTAATGAGGCCATCATATGCTCCCAGCACAGATCCTCTCCAAGTGACTCCCATGAAACTTAAAAAGAGGAGCGAGAGAAAGAGAGAGACACACACAGAGAAGACCCAATGTGCTATTTCTCAAATGACATGCCTGCTATCCTCCCCCAGGAGGGCTACCTACTGTTTATTTGGGGCTGCACAAAAAATGTCAGTGTTGTAAGTTTTTCTTTTTCCTGCAGATAGGCAGTTTCTAAATGGACAGATCACATTCTTGATCTGAAAATAACACATGAAAGACATAAAAAGAAAAACTGTCCAGCAGGTTTACAATCTTTCCCTTATGCCAATAAATAGAGGAGGCAAGAATGTCGTGGTAAAGACAAGGTGACCAACCTCCAGCGTAAAATGTGCTCATCAGGAAAGCTGAAAACTGTGCCTGGAAGGAACTTGGTTCTGCTCAAATGCAGCTTTGAATTAGTCTGCTTAAATTTAGTTGACCTGGGATAAACTTGTGGAATAAATCAGTCTTCTTGAGAGAGATGAGGTGAATTTGCTCTTCCAGAAAATAACCTAATCTTACAAATATCTCACAGTGTGTGGTCTCTGTGGAGAAACAGATAAGTGAAATGGAATCTTTTCAACCAGTGTTTTTCAGCATTGATTTTCTGTTATTGCTGCAATCAGATGTCCCCAAAACTATCTTCCCCAACATCTTAGGTTCCCAAGCAGAGCCACTGATGACTTTCTTTAAACACTCTCAAGAAACAGAAGAACTGTGTATATAAGATGTTAGAAACAATTTGACTTTTCTGTGCTGTAGGATGAACATAACTTGCTTCCAGACTTTGAACACTGAGCGTAACATTGTGCACTTTGACATGCCGACTACAGGCCAAGCATTGTGCAAAGTGCCATGTGCGCATTAGCTCAGTCCATCCTCAAAACCCTTGTGAGGTGGCTCCAATATTATCCTCATTTTACAGATGAAGAAACTCAAGTCTAAATCCCTTGTCTGAGATCACACAGTTGGTATTGGAAGAACTTGAATTTAGTTTTAGGTCTGAACTCTCCCCCTAACTGCTAGTCTCTTCTGAAGTGAAGGGTCTTCCTTTGGGTCCCTGCAAGAGCAGACCCCGAGACAGAATTTGGAGGCCTTCATCTCTCATGCACACATGCCTGCGAAGAGAATTGCTGGGTCACATGGCAGCTACGAACTTAGCTTTATAGAAGATGACAAATATTAGACAAACTGGTGGCCCTGTGTGCACTGGCAGCATGTGAAAGTCCAGTGGCCCCAGCTGGCATCATCAGCCGCTCGTGTGGCATGTCACCGTGTTACCTCAGCGTTCATATTTTCCCAGTGAAATCTCCCCCTTGGCAACCACAAGTCTGCTCTCATATGTCTGTGAGTCCGCTTCTGTTCTGTAGATAGGTTTGTTTGCGCCATAGTTTAGACTCCACATATAAGTGATATCATATGGCATTTGCCTTTCTCTTTCTGACTTACTTCACTTAGTATTATAGTGTCTTGTGGCATCAGTGTTGCTATACGTGGCATATTTTGTTCTTTCCATGGCTGAGTAGTATTCCATTGTATATATGCACCACATCCTCCTTTATCCGTTCCTCTGTTGATGGACACGTAAGTTGTCTCCATATTTTAGCTATTGTGAATGATGGTGCTATGAACATACAGATACATGTATCTTTTTGAATTAGGTTTTGTCTTGGTATATACCCAGGAGTCATGTATAGGTGTGAGAGTTGGACTGTGAAGAAGGCTGAGCGCCGAAGAATTTGATGCATTTGAACTGTGGTGTTGGAGAAGACTCTTGAGAGTCCCTTGGACTGCAAGGAGATCCAACCAGTCCATTCTGAAGGAGATCACCCTGGGATTTCTTTGGAAGGAATGATGCGAAAGCTGAAAATCCAGTACTTTGGCCACCTCATGCGAAGAGTTGACTCACTGGAAAAGACTCTGATGCTGGAAGGGATTGGGGGCAGGAGGAGAAGGGGACGACAGAAGATGAGATGGCTGGATGGCATCACTGGCTCGATGGACGTGAGTCTGAGTGAACTCCAGGAGTTGGTGATGGACAAGGAGGCCTGGCGTGCTGCGATTCATGGGGTTGCAAAGAGTTGGACACGACTGAGCAACTGAACTGAACTGAACTGAACTGATGCCCAGGAAAGGGATTGCTGGATCATGTGGTAATTCTCTTTTTAGTTTTCTGAGGATTCTCCATACTGTTCTCCATAGTGGCTGTTACCAATTTACATTCCCACCAACAGTATAGGAGGACTCTCTTTTCTCCACACCCTCTCCAGCATTTGTTATTTGTAGACTTTTTAATGATGGCCCTTCTTACTGGAGTGAGATGGTAACTCACTGTACGTTTGATATACTAAATTGTTATCTTTTGGTGAACACAAGTATTTAATATTGGCAAAGTCCAATTTATCCTTTTTGGTTAGTGCTTTTTGTGTGTGTCCTGCTTAAGAAATCTCCATTGATCTTTAAAGAAATGGCCCCCAAATGCCTCCACATTTTCCTTGAGGGTGCGAGTTCAATGTGAATTCATGAAGAATAGAATAGCTTACTTATTCCCTGACCCCAGCACTCATTCTGAGTTTCCAGCTTTCACTTTCTCAGAGGGAGCTCTGCATCCCTGGGGCCTTGGGGAAGAGGTGTGGGTTTATGGGTTTTGGATGAGTGGGTGAGATTCCCACCTCCACTGGAAAGTAGATCCATTTGGATGCAAATTCTTTTGAAGGACAACTTTGCTTCATTTTCAGATATAAAAGTGGAAAGTAGTTAGGTTTCACTAGAAAAGTGTGTCTTTGAGCTACTGCAGTTTTCAGACACTGTGTCTCTGTTTGTAAAATAAACAGTAAAAAGACGAAAGGAGAGAATGAATTTTAATGTGGTCGTTTGCTGGAAGGGGGAAGCCAGCATTCTTTGTATCACATTGCTATGCAGAAATGAAGGAAGGAAACTTAGAGCTGCCACCTTATGGAAAGTGACAGTTTTTAGATGGCAGCCCCCCACCCTCTGGCCAAGATTGTTCCAGTGACATTTTTAAAGGAGAAGAAAAATTTGCCATGTAAGAACCCCAAGTTCCTTAATTATAGAGCTAACGACAGTAAAATACGTGAAAAGATTCCATTTGACTATAGAAGTGTCCATCTTTCCTTCTCAGTGAACTGCACCCTCAGCCTCTAAAAGGGAAGAAAGAAAGTGAGAATCTTTGTCGAAACCTTAGAAACCATTTGTTTTCTCCCTTTTGTCTCTCCTTCCTTATTTTTCTCTCTCCTTTTGCTTTTCCTGCCCATTCCTTTCTAACTCAGTCCCCTCCTTGGGCCCCAGGTCTTGGTTTCCTCACCTTTAGAATCAGATAACACCATCATCTCATAGGCTTGCTGAAGGAATCGGTGAGTTGGTGCATGAAGGGCTGAGTGTTCAAGAAACGCCACCTGTTGTTGTCATTTCTGTTATGACTTCACTTCAGAAACAGTGAACTCATTTTAATCATGTCTTTTTGGGGAGGACCCTTTTCAAATTATACACTACAGTGATTTGACTCATTATGAGCAGATCAACCCTTTATCTTGGAGTTTTCTGGCTGGTCATGAGGCTGACATTTGAATCGACATTTTTCTATTTGATTATTGGAACTGCTTTTTATCTGTAGAAATGAATCCAAGCCACCCCCTTAACACTCTTTTCACCTGTGAAATTGTCCTCCAAGAAACACCCACTTTCAGAGATAGGAAGGATGTTGAGAAGTGGCAGTAACTGGGTGCCAGCACCGTGTAGGCTGAGGTGCGGGTGAAATTCCCATTTAGTAATATAAGCCTATTCCAGTCTATTTTGTGAAATGCCATATAAGAAAATCAGTAAAAGAGAAATGAAAAATTTAGCCAAGATATTGCTAGACAGGACATTTTATATTTATGGTCTCTCTTGAGTATCAACATGAATATCTTCAGTTTATGGATGAGAAAACTGAACTCAAAGAAGCTATGTGACTTCCTGAAGGACCTGCAGCTGTTTTTAGGATGGTGTGGTAGGAAGGCACCAAAATATGGCAGAAGACTGTCTTACTTAAGTGAAACTAGAAACCAGATCTTGTGGAAGGGATCAGAATGAGATGTGGTCAGAGTGAATGCTTGTTCCTCTTCTGGGGGTTTCAGGACCCTCCTGGGCCTGGGTCAAGTCCAAAGCTCAGAGCTGGATTATTGGTCTCTCATTTGGGCCCCACTGGCATTTCTTCTTGTTTGGTAAAGTCATCCTGGTCTTCCCAGGGGAGAGCCTCTTCCCCAAAGTCCTCCCTTGTAGCTGGATTGGGCTGGCCTCGCCCTCCCAGATCTAGGCTGGAACACACAGGACCTGTGTGTTCTTAAGACCTGATGATGACTGCTGTTCACCCTCTGAACACACAGGACGGCTCGGGGTGGTGAGTGACCCAGGATCCTGAGTCAGAGCCAGCTATAGCATTATTGTTGGAGTTACTGGGGGTGTCACCAGGGTGGAGTCTTGATGACGTTATTTGAGCCTCTGTCACTGGAAGGGCCCAGGCCAATACAGGGCTTGACTTGAATAGTTGGACCAAAGTAAGAGGAACACTATGCTGATATACTGTCAGCATCCACCCTGTAATAACTGAGTTATTAAAATTTAAAATGTTTGGATAATGCCATGCCCTAGGGAAAACCCAGGCAATGTGATCCAGGCAATGTGCAGTGGCCATCTCAGGAGGCCTGGCAGTAACAGGGGGCAGCCCTAGGCTCTGACCCCAGGTCTGGCTCTCCTTTTTCCAGGTGAGGGTCTAGTCCCCTTGCCAGAGCTGTTTCCTCAGCTGTGAAAGGGAGACCACAGCATGACCTAGAATGGTCCTTCTTAGGATTGAATAATAATACATGGAAAGTTCATGGCTGTGAGAGCTGTGCAAATATGTGTGGGGAGGAGATGATAAACACTATTAGTCAGATTACTACTTCTACTAAAATGACAGCAGTAATAATGACTCTTACCAATTACTGAATCGTTACTGTGTCAGTTAGCTCTTCAGTTCAGTTCAGTTGCTCAGTCGTGTCTGACTCTTTGTGACCCCATGGACTGCAGCACCAGGCTTCCCTGTCCATCACCAATTCCCGGAGCCTACTCAAACTCATGTTCATCGCATTGGCGATGCCACCCAGCCGTCTCATCCTCTGTCGTCCCTTTCTCCTCCCACCTTTAATCTTCTCCAGCATCAGGTCTTTTCCAGTGAGTCAGTTCTTTGCATCAGGTGGCCAAAGTATTGGAGTTTCAGCTTCAGCATCAGTCCTTCCAATGAATATTCAGGACTATTTTCCTTTAGAATGGACTGGTTGGATCTCCTTGCAGTCCAAGGGACTCTCAAGAGACTTTTCCAACACCACAGTTCAAAAGGTCAATTCTTTGACTCAGCTTTCTTTACAATCCAACTCTCACATCCATATAGGACTACTGGAAAAACCATAGCTTTGACTAGATGAACCTTTGTTGGTAAAAGTAATGTCTCTGCTTTTTAATATGCTGTCTAGGCTGGTCATAGCTTTTCTTCTAAGGAGCAAGTATCTTTTAATTTCCTGGCTGCAGTCACCATCTGCAGTGATTTTGGAGCCCCCCAAAATAAAGTCTGTCACTCTTTCCACTGTNAGTAATGTCTCTGCTTTTTAATATGCTGTCTAGGCTGGTCATAGCTTTTCTTCTAAGGAGCAAGTATCTTTTAATTTCCTGGCTGCAGTCACCATCTGCAGTGATTTTGGAGCCCCCCAAAATAAAGTCTGTCACTCTTTCCACTGTTCCTCATCTATTTGCCATGAAGTGATGGGACCCGATGCCATGATCTTCGTTTTCTGAATATTGAGTTTTAAGGCAGCTTTTTCACTTACAGTAAGAGTAAGTTATCTCTTACTGCATCACAAATGATCCTGAAACACAGCAGCTTAAAATCCCACCAGCTGTTTAATTCAAGATTCTATGTAGAATTGGGGCTGGCTGGGCTCAGTGGGGAGGTTCTTTGGGTCCTGGAGAAGCTCATTCAGGTGTCTGTGGGTGTTGGCTGGGCCAGCGCTGGACTAGCTGACCCGGGTTGGGGATTGCTTAATGGGGTGCCTCATCACTGCCTGTGTGGCCTCCGGTCTTTCAGAGGCTGGCTGGGCTTGCCCACACATCCGTGCAGGGTTCTAGAGGGAGGGGGAGAGGACCAGACCCTTCCTTGGATTCCAAATTGTTGTGCAACCATGTTAGTACTATTGGTCAAAGCAAGTCACAGAGCAGCCCAGATTTCAGGGGCAGGGAAGGAGACTTCACTTCATAATGGGAGAGCACATCTTGTACCTGACGCTGTGAAAACTTGGCACTGTTTTGTTTTTTTTTCCCAGTCAATCACATTTACCTTGGTCCACATGCTGTTTAATTCTTGCAGTGATCCTCTTAGGTAGTTCTGTTATTGATGTTCTTGTCATTGTTATCCGCACAGAATATGAGATTTCCAAGTGTGTTTGGGTGAGCATGGCTGGCCTGTAGGGGCCAAGACATGAATTCCACTTAGGTAGCCAAGTCTCATCCTCCTCCAGCCCATGAGATCCTGCACACGGCCAGGACAGGTGTTGACAGCAGCCATGACTGGCTGAGGGCTCGCTGTGAATCCTCACAGCAGAGTTACCAGCGCCAGGACCGCTCTCATCTCCGTTTACCAGAGGAGGAGCCCAAGGCACAGAGGTTAGGCCCCAAGTTAAGGGCATACGTCTGGTCAGAGACAAAGATGAGCCCCCTGTGCTGGGCGTCTCCCACTGGCCCTGGGGACCCCGGCTCCGCCCTCCCGCCCTGGTCTGGGCCTCAGGAGCCTGATGTGCATGGACAGCACTAATGGCTTCCTTACTGTCCATCTCTTGCTTGGGTTTGGCCAGTGGGAGGTCTGGCTGGGACTCCAGGGAGGGCCCATGGCTCTGGTCAGGGGCCCCCACTCTGTTGCTCCATCCTCTGGGTTCTGGTACCTGTCCTCTGCCCTTCCCTCTGCAGCCCTGCAGTGGTACCACCCTTGCTCTTACTACCTGGGGTTTCTATAGTACCCCTCGTTGGTCTCCTAGATTTTGCCCACATCTTGGCAGTCCCTTTGTTAGACTATTCTCAAGTTACCTGCTTTTAATGTACCATCTGATTCTTACTGGGGCTCTGAATGAAACACCAACTGACTTAGCAGTTTCTATATTTAATATTTATTGAAAAGATGAAAAGATTGGAATACTAATGAGAACAGTGCTAGGTGATACCCAAAGCTTAGCTCCTTGAATAATGAAATTGAAAGTCTTAAGATGAAAACGAGGCATAAAAAGGTTGTCTCCATACTGGCCAAAGGCAGGAGGCCATGTTTCTGTCTGGAGGGACACCGAACATTGAATACTGTTTCTGTGTTATTTCCAAAGAGCTTGGATTGCATTTTAATTAATTTGCCTTGAAATTAACATACCCTGCTCTTTCTTGAGCCAGGCTCAAACTTTCCAGCATATCCTGTTGCAAGGAAATGCTTCTATAAATCAGGTTGAATGTGGCATTAGAGACTGAAAGGAGAGAGGGAGCTATTTATATATGGATGTTTTATATTCCGCTCTTGTGCAAAAGTTTATATATATATGTGTATATATATAGAGGCACTTTTCCAGATTGTGTGTGTGTGACAGTCACTCAATCGTGTCTGACTCCTTGCAACCCCACGGACTGTAGCCTGCCAGGCTTCTCTGTCCAT
>SJYV01008537.1:774976-802733 GCA_006410875.1 Neotragus pygmaeus | reverse complement strand
CAGCCCACCAGGCTCCTCCATCCATGGGACTTCCCAGGCAAGAGTACTGGAGTGGGTTGCCATTGCCTTCTCCATTAGTGGACCACAAATGACATCATGGATCCCTGATACGATGCCTTCAGAAGGACACAGCATCACGTTTCAGGTATTCCTGCTCCCAAATGCATAATCTGAATCTAACAATGAGGAACCATCAGGCTACTCCAAATTGAGGGAGATTCTTCAAGACAACTGGCCCGTGCCTCCTAAATATCCAGTGTCAGGAGGAGATTGAGGGGCGTCCCGGGTATAGGGAGATGGGTCACGGGGCAGCTGGTGCAGTGCACCTGGGGCACGTGGGTAGTTTGTATCTGACGACAGCAGGGGTCAGTGATGCCTTCCTGAACTTCATCAATGTGTCACGGTTCTGTGAGAGAATGGGGTGGTTTTTAGGAGACACACACTCAAGTGGGTCTACTATCAAAAGATTCAGCAGTGACGGTAATGTGTGTGAGTGTGCATGTGATTGTGGGGGTGGCGAGTATATCTAGGGAAAGGCAGATGGTTTCTCACTTCACTTGTGATTTTTCTATAGGTTTGACGTTTTTCAAAATGAAATCTTTTTAAAAAGGAAGAAAATAGCTGGTAACTGGTGTAGGTGTGACACGCCAGTGTGAGGTGGTCACAGCATTCCCCAGGTTGGGGTTGGGGGAAAAGGAACGAACAAACCTCTTAGGAATCCCCAGCTTTCACATCCAAGGGTCCCATGCCCATCAGCAAGTAAACGGCACACCTATATCCCACCAAATAAAGCACATTTATAATTTAGCTGGAAAATAAAACAAACCACGAGACGTAGCAAGTATCGCCCAGGGGCCTATAAACGTGCAGGTTCCTCTCGTAAACAGAGCGCATGGAAACACATCTCAGCTTCCTCCTTCACCAAACGCTCTTGCAGCTTGCAAATCAGTCTGACCCAATTCTTTCCTGTGTTCTTTTCTTCTCCGTCCCCCTCTCCCCGTCTCTGGTGAGGTTTACTAGAGAGTTCTGTTTACTCCTTGCCATCCTGCAGTCAGTCTCTCCAAGTGCCCATTGTCCTGCTGGTGGCATAATTGTTATTTCTCCAGCAGAATAAACAGCCCCCTAGAGATGTCTGTTTAGTGTCCAAGGGGTTCCTGGTGAAAGGCAGAAATCCTGGCCACAGCCTGGAACCTGAGACCACCAGGCAGTCACAGAGCAGGCCAAAACTGTGTTGTGGGCCTTGGGACAAAGCCCAGGCACAATGTCCTCAGCAGTGAGCACCCGCAAGTGAGCACTCTGCTTCCCATGAGACTGGCCCAGCCCAGGGCAGCCACCAGCTTGCATGTGAGCTCCCAGGCCCTGCCACATGCTTGGAGGGGCCTTAGGGGAGAGGTCTAGGCTTCCAGGGATGTAAGCCTGGGAGGGCTGGGGTCCACACCAGAAGCCCTCCCCCAGGTGCACCAACCTCTGCACCTCCCTCCTTGGCTTCCCTGAATCCCTCCCCCAGCCCTGCTTCAGTAGAGAGGCCTGCTGAGCATCAGGTGTGGCGCTACTGGGAAAGTGAGCTTCCACTGTGTTTGGGCAAAGGCGCACCCTACGTCAGCCTCCCTGCTATACCTGAAGGATGTGGCGAAAGCTAGGATTGGAGGTGTCTGAGACCAGGAGAATGGCTTCTGTTTCTCTGTCGAGTTTGCCAAGGAAAACAGACTTGGAGTTTCCCTAGGATCAGCTTAGCCCTCTGCTCTGTCCCCTGTGCAAGCTGCCGGGTCTCTGGCTTCTGCAAACTAGGGGTTGAATTGACCTGGTGGCCTGGCCCACTGTGTCCCATGGAGCAGGGAGACGTCATACGCTGGACTATCACACACCCATGATGGGCTGTTGCACGATAGCTCTTGTTCTCCAGCAATACATGGAGACTTTCTAGAAATTGCTTGAATATGGACAGCAGTTTTAAAGGAGTAAACTTCCAGACTTGATCTTGCTTGCCTTCGTCTTCTTGCTTTTGAGAATTCTGAACAAGTGGTTACATTCTTAAAAACATTTGAAACATTGTTTTTATGCATAGACTTATGGATTCCAATAATTATGAATAAGATTTTAAACTTCACAACTGTCTAGGGTACATTTGAGGATCCTGTGGGACATAGGATGGTATATCACTGTAAAATGCTAAATTTGGAGCTAATTTGCTTTGTATCAGTAAGATCTAAGATCCCTGCCATGCAATGACTCTAAAGCAGTTGTTTATCCACATAATGGAAAGCTTTGGGTGCCCTTTACTTGGTGCATACAGTGCAGCTTGGGAGGTCAGCGAACCAGCGAGTTGTACAACCCACCGCTTCCATTTTGCCTAGCTTCACTGAGATACAATTGACAGATGACACTATGTCGTTTAAGGTGTACCACAGAATGATCCAATGTGTGCATATATAGTGAAATGATCACCATGGTAAGGTTAGTCAGCGCCTCCACCCCTTCTCGTAGTTGCCTTTGTTTTGGTACATCTGGTGAGAACTTTAAAGGTCCACTCACGGCAGCTTTCAAGTGCACAGTGCAGTGTTGTGCATTAGCCCCCAGAACCTGCTCATCTTCCAAATGGAAGTCTGTGCCCTTTGACCAGTATCTCTTCATCTCTTGCACCCCCAGCTGGTGGCACCACTGTCTACTTGCTTTTGGCGAAACCCGCTTCTAAAACTGGGGAATCCAGGGCCCCGAGGGAAATGCTGTTTCCACACACCTCAAGCATTTCACCACAAAACAGAGCTGTTGCGGCTTATGACAGGGCCCCAGGCCGAGTCAAATCAAACCCAACTTTCCAATCAGGTTTAATAGGCAGGAAAAATGAGCGCTCCCTGAGATTGGGAGGGAGGATACTTTGTCAGTAATAATAAGCCATCCACAGACAGGATGCTGCACAGGGCAGGCCTGATCAGAACCACATGTGTTCTCAGGGACTGTCTTCAAAGTGCCCGGGCCATTTGTGCGTCTGCTGCCCCTGGGGGCCCAGGTGCTGGGGACTCTGCCATCCTGTGTGCCGGTGGGGTTTGCCGCCTTCCTCACACGTGCAGCACCAGGCAGGCCAGAGCAGAGCCTCACGCAGACACTGTACACACTGTTCCCTGGCTCTTCTATGTGGTGCTGGCCACACTCCAAGGCAGGGGACCTCCCTGGAGAGCAGACGTTTTGGAAGGAGCCTGGCTTAACCCTGTGCCTGACAAAAGCCTAACTTGAGGCAAGGAACTGGTCGAGAGACATGCCGGATGTGGACATGGAAATGTGCTCACACGTTGCTGGTGGAGATGTCAAGGGTGCAGCTGCCACACATTCAGTAGCTTCAGCACAGAGCTACCCTGCTGTTGCTGCTGCTGCCAAGTCACTTCAGTTGTGTCCGACCCTGTGAGACCCCAAAGACGGCAGCCCACCAGGATCCCCTGTCCCTGGGATTCTCCAGGCAAGAACACTGGAGTGGGTGGCCATTTCCTTCTCCAATGGATGAAAATGAAAGGTGCAAGTGAAGTCGCTCAGTTGTGTCCGACTCTTAGCAACCCCATGGACTGCAGCCCACCAGGCTCCTCCACCCATGGGATTTTCCAGGCAAGAGTACTGGGGTGGGGTGCCATTGCCTTCTCCTGACCCAGCAATTCCACTCCTGGATTTATATCCAAAAGAATGAAAATGGGTGTTCAAACAAACACTTGTACACAAACGTTTGTAGCAGCATTGTTCACAATGGACAAAATGGGGAAACAAGCCAAATATCTACTGACAGATGAATGGATAAGCAAATATGGCCTATTCATACAGGAATATTATTCAGCCTTCAAAAGGAAGGGTGCACAGATGCATGCTACAGGGTGGCTGAGCCTTGGAGACATTGTGCTGAGTTTAAAAAAGCCAGTCACCAAACATTCCATTTATAGGAAACGTCCAGAATAGGTGCACCCTTATCTTAGAGAGAGAGAGCAGATCAGTGGTTGCCAGGAGCTGGGAAGAAGAATTGGGGTGATTGCAACAGTTACAGGTTTCCTTTCAGGTAATGAAGTAATCCTTACCTGACATGATTAGATAGTGGCAATTTAGTTGTACTAAATTATGCTAGTGATCAGTTTTCATGTGTGTTTTATGAAATTGAAGACAAATGAAAAGGAACAGCTTTAATCACAGCAGGGACTGAAAAAGAGCATTTCCCACTCACAGGTTCATCGTTTGGACTTGCTTGGAATTGGTATCTCTGCAGGCAGTTGCGTTCCTCAGACTTAAAAACAGGGTGTTGGGGGCACCCCAAGTGAGCAGAGGAAGCACTCATCACGGAGAGTGAACCCTGAGTATGCAGGTGCTACAGGCCAGGTGCAGGTTACAGGTTTACACACACACTCTCTTTTATCCCATGCAACTGCTCAGAAGGAACCCAAGGTGCAGAGGTAAAACAGCCCTTCTGAGGTCTCAGAGCCTGTGATTTGCACAGCTGGAAACAGCTTTGAACCTGAAGTCCACTCAGCAAAGATCTGTTGATGTGTGACTGTTGCTGAGGACACTGAATGCCTGGCAAGGTCCAGGATCAGGGCTCCCACAGCCCAGTGATGCTGGCAAAAGCCGTCACCTTTGAGACAGTGGGAAGGTCTTGTAGTTGTTGTGCTACAGACCCACAGACACCAACTGTTCTTTGAGATGAAAAGCCTGGGTCTGAGAAAACCAGGGACCAAGCTGGGGGTTCTGGGGGAAGACATGCTGGGGAAGGGAGATGACTCGTCCTGCTCATTCATTCTTCCCGCAGATCCAAGAGCAGGCACGGGCCCTGTTCCTGTCTGTTCTCAGAAGGCCAGCATCCCTTGCCTGTGGCCCCACTCCTAAGTGGAGTGTCTGCACCTGGCACCCAAAAGTGTAGCTCTCTTGGCTCTCCAGTGATACTTTGTGTCCTCTTTCCCCTGTGACACTAACATATGCTCCTGTGGCAAACACAAAAGTACAGAAAGAAAACCACACATGGAATAAAATAGAAACCTTTCAACATGCTGCCATCCAGAGAAATCTACCATGGCCCCTCTGATATATGGCTATTTTTGTCTGCTTTCAAGCATAAACAAACACATGCTTATAAATCCTTATAAAATTGTGATCATGCTAAATATACAGTTGTTTCATACTTATTTTTCTTATATTTTCTATTAATCCATTATGGGAAAACTTGATTTTTAATATATACACAGTCTCCCATCACCTGGTTCTTCCAGAATATGATTAACAAATGATGGACCTGTAGCTGGTTTCCCAATTATTGTTCATAAAATCAACACTGTTATGATGATCCTTTAATGCAATTGTTGTATTTGGAATATAGTAGGTGCTCAATATTTATGAATTAATTAATGACGGATGAATGAGTGGATTTCTTTAGGATGGGTCTTGGACATAGACTTATTTTGTCTAAAGTAGATGGTCCATATCTCTGGTTGGCGCACTTAGTCCCTGTTTTCTTCTGATATGGTTAGTAACAGTGCTTGCTTTTACTCTCAAATGCCCTGATTCGGATGATAAATTATAAGGTCATCCTAATCAAATGGCATGAATCCTTTTGAGGTTCTTGATACACATTTCTGTATGGCTCTATACATGATTTGTGCCAATTTACATCTAACCTATAACCTATTCTTAAAGAAGAGAAAATGATGAAAAATGAGTTGATGAAAAATGTGGGAAATAGAATTATTCTTGAAAATGGATTTGTTTTGTAAAAATTGAATTAACTTTGCAAAATTAAATAATGACTCAAGTTCCTTTCCCCTCTAAGTTCTCATGTTCTTAGAATCCACTGTGGTCACATGTTAAGTTTAATTATTGTTTATCAAGCATTTTAATAAAAATATACTCATTCTGAATGATTATAGCTTTTTGATGGGAATAATCTTGATCCGAAAGCTCTTTGGGTTTGAATCCCAACTGTATCACTTGCCACCAGCTGTGAAACTTTGAACAAGTCCCGTAAAGAGAGTCAACTTCTTCCTCTGCAAAAAGGAGAAGGATATTCCCTCATTTCAGAAAGTCATGAGGAGTAGACATCAGTATGCAAGCCAAGAAAGCCACTTTCATGCCGACTTTACTCAGATCCATTCTTAGCTTAACAAGCCACTCACCCCACCTATGTAGCAGCAGCGCCTTGTTCTTTCTAGTTTTCCACATGTATACTGACTTCCCCTTTTCATAAAATTCTGACTTGCTCCCAGAGCCTGAATGAGTTGCTCTACTAGGTTACCTTGTTGGAGGACTAGTTAGGCACATGATAGTGATAAATGGCTCCCTGCTTCAAAATGCATTTGATGTGCACATTGTCAAGTTAAGACCAGAGGAGAGGACTGCATGATTAAGAACTTGGTTGCCTAGGAATTGTGGGCATGTGGCCTGTGATTGACTTATTCTGTAGCTAATTGACGTCATATTTAGGGATCTGTTGTAACTCCTGTTTTCTCACCTTTACGGGATAGCAGTCCTGGGAAGCTGAATCTAGTCAGGATCAGCTGTGTTGTTACTCAGTCACTAAGTTGTGTCCAACTCTTTGCAAGCCCATAGACTGCAGCACACCAGGCTTCCCTGTCCTTCACCATCTCTCAGAGTTCGCTCAAACTTATGTCCATTGAGTCAGCAATGCCCTCTAACCATCTCATCCTCTGTCATCCCCTTCTCTTCCTGCCTTCAACATTTCCCAGTATCAAGATCTTTTCCATTGAGTCAGTTCTTCACATCAGGTGGCCAAAGTACTGGAGCTTCAGCTTCAGCATCTGTCCTTCCAATGAATACTTGTGGTTGATTTCCTTTAGGATTGACTGGTTTTATCTCCTTGCTGTTCAAGGGACTCTTAAGAGTCTTCTCCAGCACCACAGTTTGAAAGCATCAATTCTTCAGTGCTCAGCCTTCTTTATGGTCCAAATCTCGCATCTATATATGACTACTGGAAAACCATAGCTTTGGCTAGATGGACCATTTTTGGCAAAGTGATATATCTGCATTTATATATGCTGTCTAGATTTGTCATAGCTTTTCTTCCAAGGAGCAAGTGTCTTTTAATTTCATGGCTGCAGTCACCATCCACAGTGATTTCTGAGCCCAAGAAAGTAAAATCTGTCACTGTTTCCGTTGTTTCCCCATCTATTTGCCATGAAGTGGTGGGACCAGATGTCATGATTTTAGTTTTTTGAATGTTGAGTTTTAAGCCAGCTTTTTCACTCTCCTCTTTCACCCTCATCAAGAGGTTCTTTAGTTTCTCTTCACTTTCTGCCATTAAGGTGGTATCATGGGCATATCTAAAGTTGTTGATATTTCCCCTGGAAATCTTGATACCAGCTTATGATTCATCCAGCCTGGCATTTTGCATGATGTACTCTGCATATGAGTTAAATAAGCAGAATGACAATATACAGCCTTGCTGCTGCTGCTGCTAAGTCACTTCAGTCGTGTCTGACTCTGTGCGACCCCATAGACGGTAGCCCACCAGGCTCCCCCATCCCTGGGATTCTTCAGGCAAGAACACTGGAGTGGATTGCTATTTCCTTCTCCAATGCATGAAAGTGAAAAGTGAAAGTGAAGTCTCTCAGTTGTGTCCAACTCTTTGTGACCCCATGGCCTGCAGCCTATCAGGCTCCTCTGTCCATGGGATTTTTCCAGGCAAGAGTACTGGAGTGGGTTGCCATTGCCTTCTCCGTTACAGCCTTGACATACTCCTTTCCCAATCTGCAACCAGACTGTTGTTCCCTGTCTGGTTCTAACTGTTGCTTCTTAACCTGCATACAGCTTTCTCATGAGACAGATAAGTTAGTCTGGTATTCCCATCTCTTGAAGAATTTTCCACAGTTTGTTGTGATCTGCACAGTCAAAGGCTTTGGTGTAGTCAATAAAGCAGAAGTAGATGTTTTTCTGGAACTCTCTTGCTTTTTCTATGATCCAACGAATGTTGACAATTTGATCTCTGGTTCCTCTGCCTTCTCTAAATCCAGCTTGAACATCTGGAAGTTCTCAGTTCACATACTGCTGAAGCCTAGCTTGAAGGATTTTGAGCATTACTTTGCTAGCAGGTGAAATAAGCGCATTTGTGCGGTAGTTTGAGCATTCTTTGTCATTGCCTTTCTTTGGGATTGGAATGAATATTGACCTTTTCCAGTCCTATGGCCACTGCTGATTTTTCTAAATTTGCTGACATATTGAGTGCAGCACTTTCACAGCATCATCTTTTAGGATTTTAAATAGCTCACCTGGAATTCTATCACCTCCACTAGCTTTGTTTCTGGCGATGCTTCCTAAGGCCCACTTGACTTCACATTCCAGGATGTCTGGCTCTAGGTGAGTGATCACAACATTGTGGTTATCCAGATCATTAAGACCTTTTTTGTATAATTCTTCTGTGTATTCTTGGCACCTGTTCTTAATCTCTTCTGCTTCTGTTAGGTCCACCTTGCCATTTCTGTCTTTTATTGTGCCCATCTTTGCATGATATCTTCCGTTNGGTTATCCAGATCATTAAGACCTTTTTTGTATAATTCTTCTGTGTATTCTTGGCACCTGTTCTTAATCTCTTCTGCTTCTGTTAGGTCCACCTTGCCATTTCTGTCTTTTATTGTGCCCATCTTTGCATGATATCTTCCGTTTTCTTGAAGAGATCTCTAGTCCGTCCCATTCTATTGTTTTCCTCTATTTCTTTGCATTGTTCACTTAGGAAGGCTTTAATCATTAAGAGATGTGAATTTTGAGATGATCCCTTGACTGGCTTTCAGATATTAGAGGGCAGGGCTTTTGCTAATGTCCGGGTAAGGTCTGGATAGTGGTTTTAGTGGGTGGGGAGACTGGTGGACTCTCCTTCCCAGTCCAGGGAAGGGGAGGAAATGTGACTGTTCGAGAGGAATCAGGGGAGTCTGACTGTTCCATGTTGGCTGCAGTCCCTTGTGTTTTGGTCTGTGTTGGCCCTGGGAGCCTTCATTATAGCTGAGCTGAATCAGGAGCTCTGAAGTCAAATGCGGGTCATGCCCATGGGAGCAAACACATGTTCTTTCAGAGGCTTGTATGTGCTGGCCTCCTAAGGAGCAGTTTCCTGGGACAGTTACACACAAGCTTATGGGCATAATAAGGTCTTCCTTTCTGATCACAGTATCTAACCACAAGTGATGGCTTAGCCACTTCTCACTTGCCTGGCTCGGTCCCAGAGTTATACAGACTTCCACAGCTCTTGACACGACCCTGAAAAAAAAGAGTTTTTCCTTTATCTAAATTAAAGACTGACTGAGCCCTTGGCCAGAAGTGTTTGCACTGGTAGGAAGAGGAAGAGTGGCTCAGGACCCTCTTCCAGCAGCTGAACCAACAGAACCTGACCAGGCTCCAGGCTCTCAGCAGAATCCCATCCTTTAGAACTTGGACTGGGGATGGAATTCAGCTTGAAGCCGGCATAGAATATGTCCTGGGTCAAAGGGGAGGACTTAACGAGCCTAGAGATTTAAATGAAATGAATTGAACCCTGGCATGAACTTCTCTTGGGTACCACAGCACCCCAAAATGTAAAGGACGTGGACTGAGTGAGCACAGAGTGCATTTGGCTGTAAGAAAAATGTTCCAAAGCAGCCTTTGGAACCTTCTAGCAAGACCCAAACAGGGGCAGGTCAGATGTAAGTGGGGACAAAATCCTCAGCTCTCTGAATATCCCAATGTCCATTTGCCCCATGGAGAAGGCAATGGCACCCCACTCCAGTAGTCTTGCCTGGAAAATCCCAGGAACAGGGGAGCCTGGTGGGCTGCAGTCCATGGGGTCGCTAAGAGTCGGACACGACTGAAGCGACTTAGCAGCANTTGCCCCATGGAGAAGGCAATGGCACCCCACTCCAGTAGTCTTGCCTGGAAAATCCCAGGAACAGGGGAGCCTGGTGGGCTGCAGTCCATGGGGTCGCTAAGAGTCGGACACGACTGAAGCGACTTAGCAGCAGCAGTAGCAGCATTTGCCCCGAGTGTAACCTGGCTAACTTGCTCTCCGTTATGAGACAGAAAAAGTTACCTTGGTGACTGCATGGGGGTAGGTATCTCGTACTTCAAAAACTACATGTGAAAACTTTAATTCCACCGGGTCTTTATGTTTCTTAAACCAATCAGGGAAACTATGGGGAGAGCATATCTTTTCCTCCCGCTCCACTCCACAGTCATTATGTCTGTGTGTTTATAGCGTAAATAAGACTGACATGTGTAACAAGAGGAAGCACAATATGAGGGAGGAATTGGGAGTGTACCACATGTGAATCCATGTAGTATTATTTCAAGGTAAACTCAGATCCAATAAAGATATATTTTACAAACCCCAGAGTAGCTACTAAATTTTTACGAAATATGTCTATACATGACCAGGTCTCTCTCATTAAGAAAAGACAAGCACACATCAGCCCCACATCCTCCATCTGCCACTTGCTTACAGGCCTCTCCTTTCTTCTCTTGTTTCTCAGGAGTATGGTCGGTACTGAGTGTTTTCATTCCCTAATCTATCAATTATTATCTGGCTTCTACTTCCATTGTTCTCATCAAACAGCTTTTGCCAAATTCACCAATGACCTTGACATGACTGTATCCAGTTAGACAGTTTTTGGACCTAACGTGCCCTCTCCTCAGTTCGCAATTGGAGATGCTGTGGTTCCTTACTTGCTCAGTGAGCTAATAAACCTGACTTGGTTGCCTGCAACCATGTGTCTAGTGAGCATGGGCTGGGGCCTGTAATATGATAAAGCACAAAATGGGTAATAGTGGCTCTGACTGTAAAGAATCTGCCTGCAGTGCAGGAGACCTGGGTTCGATCCCTGGGTCAGGAAGATTCCCTGGAAAAGGGAATGGTTACCCACGCCAGTATTCTTGCCTGGAGAATCCCATGGACAGAGGAGTCTTGTGGGCTGCAGACCATGGGTTGCAAAAAGTTGGATACTACTGAGCAACTAACACTTCACTTTTTTTTTTTTAAATGATATAATTCCAGCACCATCGCCAGCCACCCTTGTGATGACTCCCTTTACTTCTGCCACCCTAGTTTCTTTGGTCCTCAAACCTGCCATGTTCCCTCCCTCCTGCCTCCTGAGCTCTCGTGGGCTCCTTGCTGTAACGTGCTTTTCAGGTTGAACAGTTATCATCCTCCTTTGATTTGCCCGATGACATCACTTGCTCGGCCAGCATCATTTCCCAGTTGGGGAGCTGCCCTGGATTTCTCCTGCAGGCTCACAGCACTTCCTTGACTTCCTAAGGTTCATTATTCTGTGAGCTGGTTTGGCTGATGGCTGTCTGTCACGGGACAGAGCTCCAGAAGGTAGGGCGTTGGGTCTGCTTTTGCACATGGGTGTGTGGAGCAGTAAAGCAGACACATGAGCACCAACCAGGAGCCCCAAAGCCAGGGGTGCTGCCTGGAGCACAGCTAGCAGATGCCTCCGCAGGGAGACGCCTCGAGCCCCTACCATCGCGAATCCCTGAGAGTGCTGGAGGAAGCATTTCCCAAATTTAGTAAGGAGTATTTTATTCAAGGCATAACACTCATATCTTGGGGAGTCTTGTCTGAGAAGTACTAACTTACAGCATAGTCTATTATTTTCCCTCTGTGTGTGCACACGTACCTTTGGGTGGGTTTCGCCCTCACTGTCCTATTACCTGCAATGGTTTTGTTGAGGACAAACGGCCCAGGTGTGGCCAGAGTCAACTCATGGTTGGACTTGCGGGTGTGGAGNTGTGTGTGCACACGTACCTTTGGGTGGGTTTCGCCCTCACTGTCCTATTACCTGCAATGGTTTTGTTGAGGACAAACGGCCCAGGTGTGGCCAGAGTCAACTCATGGTTGGACTTGCGGGTGTGGAGACAGATGAAAGGGCCTCAGAAGATGAGTCCAATTACTTTAAGTCCCCGTGGAATGAGGGTTGTGGAAGACAGCTAAACACACGCAGGTCAACATAAGGTCCTAATCAGGAGCCCTGTGATGGCCACTGGGCTCCTCCACACATGACCTGAAAGGGAGCTGGGACCACAGCTAGTCCAAGGAGGAGCAATGTGTGCTTCCTCTGGGCTCAGCCGTGGGAAAGGCGTGCACTGGGGGTGATTCTGATGTAAAGTCAGATGGGTGACTCCCATGCTGCTGTCCTTTTGGGGGGGGGTCACTGTCAGGTCACCACGGGCTGCTTCCATAGAGGCAGCAGGCTGGGGAAGGTGGGACACCTGGGATTGTTCTGGAAATCTGGACCACACATACGATTGGACCCTGGGGTCCGACTGGGAGGGTCTGAGGAATGCAGGTGTGCTGACTCTGGGGGCAGTGGTACCCCAGTCCTAGTAGGGGCCGAGTGCTAGGACCACAGGGTCTTTATCACTGAAGGGGCATGGTCATGGAGAGACAAGCGCATCGCAAGCCTGACCTGACACAGGCCGCGTGAGCAGCCCCACCTGAACCGAGGCAGCACGCGTATGGGTGGTTCCGTGACCCAGTGGTCTGCTGTTGAGCCCTTTGAAACAAGGAACACAAGATCTGGATGCATGGGAAGTGTCAGAGGAAGTGGGACTGGAGGTGGGACCAGTGAAGAGACAGAAGTACAGCAGGTTGGGAGAGAGGCAAGGAAATTCTTATTCCTATAAAAGAAGGAGAAGAATCCAGTTACAGTCCAATGAAGTTGTTTTATTGCTGATCACTTTGATTTGGTTGATAATTTGAGGAGAAAAGAAAATTTGATTCTCTGTTGTCTGCCCCTTGTCCTGCAGGACTGGGGCCCTAGGAGTGTCAATTCTATCCCCTCAAACCCTCTGGGGTCGGAGCAGTCAGGGACCTCCTCCCACAGTGTCAGCAGACGTGGGCTATCCGCCTGCCCCATCATTCAAGAGGCAAAGTCCGAGCTCAACCAGGGGCCAGTGTCTCCCAGTTTCCTCCCCAGCAGTTTGGAGTTGATTCGACTGTGGTCTCATCCTCAGGGTCTGGGCCTCAGGTTTTCCACCTATGAATTTGCTTTCGATGCTGGGGTGCTTTTCTGTTTTGTTTTGATTTTTATTTGTGGTGGTTATTTTTGGTCCCATGATTCTAGCAGGGGCCCTGCCTTGTGAGGGACAGAACATGAAGCCAGGCCTGCCAGCGCATGCAGGTCTCCACCCTCAGGACCAGAGAAACTTGAGCCATGCAATGTGGAGGTTGCAGACCCACCCCAGCTCTGGCTGTGGCTCACATAGGTTGTGGTGTGCAGCTTGAACGTTATCCCCTGCGCGTTCACCCGAAACTCTAGGCCACTTTGTGCACAAGTAGAGTGGCTGTACTGTTGTCTATAACTGCAAAAAAGGGACAAAGAAGAGCCTTGGTGAAGCACGACTGCTTCACAGCAAGGGGGTGTGGACTGGGTCTGGATGGGGCAGATGGTGGCTACCAGTCTGAGGCTGTGGAGCATTCCTCCTCCTAACCCAGACCTCTGCCTTAGCTCTCCCAAGGGCAGGATGATGGCCCCTGGGAGATCTGAGCTCTGTACATGGTACATGGGGCCTTGATTTTCACTGACCACGTGGGAAATGAGTGTCGTTCAGGAGAAAAAGGCATCTACTTTCCTCTAAGCTGTATTTCTTTATCTTTTCCTAATTTCCTTTATTTATTACTCAAGTAGTTAAATCATTAAACATTATGGATTGAAAAAGAGTTATTAGTAACCTTATCATCTAGACATCATCACCTAAGCAGAGTTAGACATTTTGGTGTCCTGGCCTTTTTCTGAGCATTTGGATATTTTACAAAATTTTGCATATGTTTCGTGCAGCCAGCATTTTATTATATGAATGGTCCGTTGCAGGCTGCTGAGTAGTCAGGATAAAAGTCCTATGGGTCAGTAGGACCTTATGGAGGGGAGGTGTTGCCAAGACTCCAGGGTAGGTGCTCATTGCTAAGGCCACGTAAAGGGAACCGCGAGCTGTGACCTGGTCTTGCTGGGCGCTCCCCCAACCTGATGCTGGATGGCACACGAGGACCTAAAGACCAGGTGTGATGATCCCCATTTTTCAGGTGAAAGAGTTGAGGCTCTGCAAGGCCAAGCACTTCACCCCAAATCAAGGAGAAGAGCTCAGACACCCAAACCAGGCGCTTCTGACCCAAGTTTTGTGTGCTCACCCCTGCCTTATTTTGCACACTGTCTTGTTGGTTAGCTGGAAAGTTGTCCATTCTCTGGTGAATTATGCACATGGAGGGGTGACAACCTCCCAGGACCGCCAGTTCCAGGCTCCTCAGGATGGCCGATGCCAGGAAACGGCTCCCAAGGCAAGTGCATCTAGGAGCCGGCTTGTTCTGATCCCGCCTGGTGCCCACACAGGACTGTTTCTCCTGGTGCCCACACAGGGCTGTTTCGCCTGGTGCCCACACAGGGCTGTTGGCTCAGCTGAGTCCCTTTTCATCAGAGTCTCCTCTGGTTCCAGCACTTCTCCTTGGGCTTTCTATTTCCTAAAACATCTCCAATGGAGAAGCAAATGGAGTGAAATATGTTTCCTTCCCTCCCGGGTTTCATAACCAGCCTTGGTGCGGGCAGCCCCCCACACCACCTGGGTTGACACAGGCGGGAGAGACGGGGCCTGGCCGTGGGCTCTGGAGCCAGCTCAGCCACTTGGTGGGGCCACGGCTCCTGTGACTCTGCTTTCTGGTCTGCAGAATGGGTGTGCCAGCGGCGCCTCCACAGAAGGTCCTGGGGGAGCCTGTCAGCAGGCGTCAGGTTCCGAGCCTGGCCTGTTGGAGACACCCTATAAATGTCAGCTCTGACAATTACTGCTTGTTTATGAGTAGTGCTCGCTGAAGTTTATTTTCAGTGCCAACCACCAGTTAAGAAGTGCCATGAAAACATCTGTGGCTTGGTCTACAGAGGAATGCTGAGGAAGGATGGCGATGAAGGAGAAGGGGTCAGGCACACCTGGGCATTCTCCTTTCCGCCTTTGCCTGGTTCTCTCCCCACTAATGCCCACAGCCTTGCCGAATGCTGAAGAGGCTCTTCTTTCCTGGAGTGTATTGCTTGCTAGATATCCTCTATTTTCCCCACCCTCCCAACCCTGTGAAGCAGGTATAATTTTAAGCCAGGTTTACAGGCTTGCAAACGGGCTCTGAGCCCACCAAAGGCAGGTGAGAGGCTGCGATCCCACTGCTGGGGCTGATGCCCCCAAGCCCAGAGCTCTCGACTCCTTGTTGCCGCCCTCCTTTGAGAACACCAGACATCAGGTTTGCTCCCGGCGCTTCCGCCGGCTGGATTTAGGCCGCGTGTCGGGGTCATGCTGCAGTGGAGTCGCTCCAGGCCGAATGGGTTCCCCTCTGTGCGTGCACACACAGTGTGTGAACTCGTGGGCCCACCCACGAGTTCTGAGCAGAGCGGAGGGCAGGAATTCAAGTCTGTGCTTTCGCCACCTGGTGGCACCACCGTGGCTGCAGGACAGAGCCACCTCTGCAGGGGCCCTGAGGGTCTGGACGGACAGCCTGGGGGTGCAGGCCCCGTGTAAGTGTGTAAATGCAGCACGGCCTGCGTCCACGCTCACAGTGGCCAGGGCTGCGGAAGCCAGCTCCCGGAGAGGAGGAGGGATGGAGGCAGTCTCTGGCTAACAGACCCCCCCTGGTTCTCTCTCTCTGCTTCTTTCATCCCAGTCTGTCTGTCTCTCTGCCCCCTACCCTCACTGCTCCCTCTCTGTCTCACTGTCTCTGTCTCTCTCCAGGAGGGACAGGGCCCATCTTTCCCTGCAGTGAGGNCTGGTTCTCTCCCCACTAATGCCCACAGCCTTGCCGAATGCTGAAGAGGCTCTTCTTTCCTGGAGTGTATTGCTTGCTAGATATCCTCTATTTTCCCCACCCTCCCAACCCTGTGAAGCAGGTATAATTTTAAGCCAGGTTTACAGGCTTGCAAACGGGCTCTGAGCCCACCAAAGGCAGGTGAGAGGCTGCGATCCCACTGCTGGGGCTGATGCCCCCAAGCCCAGAGCTCTCGACTCCTTGTTGCCGCCCTCCTTTGAGAACACCAGACATCAGGTTTGCTCCCGGCGCTTCCGCCGGCTGGATTTAGGCCGCGTGTCGGGGTCATGCTGCAGTGGAGTCGCTCCAGGCCGAATGGGTTCCCCTCTGTGCGTGCACACACAGTGTGTGAACTCGTGGGCCCACCCACGAGTTCTGAGCAGAGCGGAGGGCAGGAATTCAAGTCTGTGCTTTCGCCACCTGGTGGCACCACCGTGGCTGCAGGACAGAGCCACCTCTGCAGGGGCCCTGAGGGTCTGGACGGACAGCCTGGGGGTGCAGGCCCCGTGTAAGTGTGTAAATGCAGCACGGCCTGCGTCCACGCTCACAGTGGCCAGGGCTGCGGAAGCCAGCTCCCGGAGAGGAGGAGGGATGGAGGCAGTCTCTGGCTAACAGACCCCCCCTGGTTCTCTCTCTCTGCTTCTTTCATCCCAGTCTGTCTGTCTCTCTGCCCCCTACCCTCACTGCTCCCTCTCTGTCTCACTGTCTCTGTCTCTCTCCAGGAGGGACAGGGCCCATCTTTCCCTGCAGTGAGGCGCCCCTGGGGCAGCAAGCTCCCCAGGCCAACTTTCCTCCTGGGAGTCTACACCCCAAGGCGGCTTCTCCTGCATAGCCCGTGCCACGCCTGTGGACTCACAGGCAGGCTCAGAACCCTTCCCTTTGGCCTCAGAGGACAGGCGCAAAGTGACCCTGGTAATCCTAGTTGATGGACTGACATTTGACTGTAAATTGGATGGAACCAGCTGCGAAATGAAAGCAAGATTCCAGTTTATTTAACAGCGATCGTGTCACTGTGCTCAGCGCCATGGGACATTAGAATAGAAATAAAAAATAAATGAGAATACTGTTCAAGTAACCTGGCTTTTCTCGCTGTCGCCACCGCAGAGGCAGCAGGCCACCTCTCTCTGTGGAAACCAGTCTTGGAAAACACGTCCTCCGAGACTAGACCAAGTGCAGGATGGCCTCGAATCGGGTGGATGAAGAGCTGTGTGCTGGTAGGGTTTCTGTTCTATTTTGAACTTTTCTACTTTCTGAACATCCTTTCCCAGGAAATACCACACGGGGAAGAGAACAGCAAAGGAAAATTCCTACTGTCACTTTAGCAATGAGGTTTCTTTTATTAGTAGACTTCATTTTTTAGGGTGGGTTTAGGTTTACAGAAAAACCAAGCAGGAAGCACAGTCCCCATCTCCCTCCTGCACCCCACCTCAGGTTCCCGTGTTGCTAACGTTTGGCCTGCATGCTGTGCATCTGGTGCAGTTGGTGGGGCAGTATCGATGTATCACTTAATCTGTAGTTGGTGCTGTACATTCTGCGGATTTTCATAAATGGTGATGTCATGTATCCACTGTTACACTATCATCCAGAAGAGTTCAACTGCCCTAGAAACCCCCTGAAGTAATGAAATGTTAAAGCAACTTAAAACAAAACAAAACCAAACCAGAGATCCCAACTTTCAGAGTTGCACAAATACCGTAGGAGTTGGATAGCAGGAGCATGTGTAAATGAGATTCTATTATCTGTGCACAGGGCCGGGATGATGTGTGTGTGTGTGTGTGTGTGTGTGTGTGTATGTGTGTGTTAGAGGCTGGCCCAGAGGCTGGGACATATAGAGAGGTGGTAGTGTGTGCATGTGTGTTATTAAGACAAGAGGAAGGGCAGTGGGGAGGCGGGGGTTGGCCCGCTGAGTAGGACTAGGAGATGGGGTTTTGGGCAGGGGCTTGTTGATTCTGGCCGATGGACATGTTGCCCGTTCGCAAGGCTGGCTCAGAGCCTAATGGGGAATTGGGAGGAGGTAGCTTTTCCCCTTCTGCCCCATCCTGCTGAAGCATCTTCTGCTGAAACACATCCTCCCTCTCTGCAGGGGGGCGCCTGGAGAACACAGGCCGGCTGCATCCAGGGCTCCAGGACCCAGGGTAGTAAAGCCACCTTGCTTCCTGGGAGTGAGCAGCGGCTTGGCCAGGCCCCTGAATAGAGCAGGCTCTTAGGTCCACTGAGATGGTTCGAGCGGCCCCAGAAGCACCAGAAGCCTGGGCTTACGCTGGCCTCTGTCCGAGAAGGAACCCTCACCCTCCCATGTCCAAGTTGAGGGTCCCTGGAGGCATTTGTGGATACATAGACCCTGTCACATCTGCCTGCACGCGACCTTCTGCAGTTTGTTGCGGGAACTCTCCCCTGCGAGGCCATAGCCTTGCCCTTGGGTGCGACGGCATTCCTAAAACCTCAGCCAACTTCCCTTTCTTTCTCTGAAACCCTTGTTTGCCCCCAAAGCCGTTTCTTTGCCGTTTTCTCCCTCTCTCCCTCCCGGGCTTTGTCATTAAATGTGATGAAAAACTCCTGGCTTCTTGGTTCTCAGGACCGTGGAGACAACGCATCCCTGGGTGTCCTAGGCTGCTGTGGCTAGTGGATAGTCAGTTGGCTGGAATCTGACGTTAGGAATGTGGGGTCTTTTGGGGAATTGCCCTCAGCTGCCAAAATGGTTCTAAATACATGAAAAGTAGGTTAACTTGCTATACTCCTTGCGTTTATTCTTCCAGCTGAAATTTTCTTGATTTTTTTCCCTTTCATTTTATTAGGTTAATAAAACTTGCTTTTCGAGCATTTCCCTGCCCCAGGAGGGCAGTAGGCCCCATGTCCAATTCATCAAGTGCCTAATGAGTGGCCTCGGAGGTCCCGGCCCATCCATTCCAGGAGCTCTCTATGCCTCGTAAAGGTGAGGCCTACGGGCTGCTCTGTATATTTTGTCTGTTGGTTTCCCAAATTCTCCTACCAGCTCAACTGTCACTTTTCAGGATTTATATGAGGCCGACGGCACTGTGGGGCAGCGCCCCTCCCCAGCAGAACAGCCCTCCTCTGCCCGCTCTTCACACACACCACACACCCTGCGCCATAAAACAACGCTTCTGCAATAAAGTGAAATAGAAATGTGTCGATGCTAGCATTTTAGCACATTCCAGCCAGAGGGCTGTGGGAAATGCCTTCCTTTACATGAAGTAGGGAAGTTCTGTGAAAGCTGGGGATAAAACAGCGTGAGAAAAGGCCTTTGGTGAGAAGAAATAGTCTGGTGTTTAAAATAAATAAATTAAAAATAAAACATGGGCATGTGTGTGAATGTGTGCATATACACTGACTAAATTCTTTATACACATACATTTATGTGGCCCTGGTTTGTGTTTTGGTGTTTTAGAGAAAGAACAGTTAGGGGGAAAAGTGGATGTTGCTTGCCCCCTGGGCCCAGTGTGTGGCTCTGTCTCCTTCTAGAACATTCTTGCCTTTCCCTCCCCTGCAGCTCTTTTGCCTTTGCCAAGTTGTCGGGACTCTGCGAGCTCCAGGCTTGGGCAGCATCTGCCCCCAACACGGAGGAGAAGCTAGAATCTGGGCGCCAGGAACTCGAGGTGCACGCATCACTCAGGGCCTGGAAACCTGAGAGACCCAGCAAAGGTTGAAAGAGTGGAGCAGTGGCTGGGGTACAGGGTCCCCGGGGCCAGAGGACCCCCAGATTTCCGCATAGCAGCTGGGTCTGGGTTCCTCCTTTCTGAACGGAGCCTCCAGTTATCACCCGGCCTCTAACTAAACACTCCAGCGGGGCGTGCACGGATGCTAAGAAGTGACTCTGCATGACCTGTGGCTTTTTCTTCCCTTCCTTCCTTCCCGTGGCTTCCTGAGCATGGAGGAAGGAGTGTGGAGGGGAGCTCAGCTTGCTCTGCTGGTGGTAGGAGGGAGCTGGAGATCGGCCTCACAGGGCTCCTGGCATTCTATCACCACCGGCCCAAAGCCAGGGCACAGGCCCATCCACAGAGCTGGATGGGGTGGGGGACTTCTTTCAGTGCCTGGGGCATGCAGAGGTGAGACGCTCCCAGGCTGTGGGGCAGAGATGAGGACGACGGTCCCTCATCATCTGCAGGCTCTTTCCATGGAGGAGGAGAATTCGGGAAGGTCCCTGAGGCTGGGCTGGGGTGATGGGTGGGCATCCATAGCTGGCTCACCCACGGGTGAGTGGCCCCGGCCGGCATCCCCCGCCCTCCACGTGGGGAAGACAGTGCAGATCGCATGGCTCTCAGCAGGGACTTCAGTCACCCGGCCTTGCACAGCCGCATATTCCCCATGGGCTGAAGAATCTCACATGGCTTAGGGGACCCACAGGGGAGGGAGGCCATGAGCAGCCCTTTCTGATGGGGCTTGGGGTCCAGTTCATGCTCCATGAAGACCCTCAGCTCAGGACTGGCCTTTCTCGGTTGGCCCCCGAGCCACCCCGAGGCTGCTGGAACACGGCTCTGAAGCAGGATTTCCCATGAGGAGCTGGCCTTCTCCCCCGCACGCCCTTCTTACCGGGCGCTCATTGTGCATTAGATTATCTTCTGAAAATATACTTTGAAGGGTTTTTGTTTTGTTTTGTTTTTCCTACTTGACACTCTTGAATCAAGTAGGCCATTTATCTTTTAGGCAGAAGAATTTCAACAGTTACACTGCACACTTGCTGGAGGGTCACAGGCTCAAAGCATAGAAGTAGTTTAAAAATTTTTTCATCATGGGTTTATTCTTGTCTTGGCTCCCCCCTATACTTTGCAGCTTTCCTCCCCTCTAACTAATCCTCCCAACTGCTGCCCATCCCCACCCCCCTCATGGATCCAACCCACCTCAAGCTACTCAAACTGAAAGGAGCATTCATGCCCAGCCCATCTGTTTGTTTAAACTCACCCTGTGTTAGTCCGTGTTAAATGCAACAGAATGGAGAAAAATGTAATTCTCTGTCGACTTTTGATCAAAGAGAGTTTTTTTTTTTTTTTTTAATTCAAGATGGATTTCTGAAGGACAATGTTATACACATTCTGTGTGTTTCTGAGTTTCAGTGTTTAGTTGATTTCGGGGAAAATTTTTTTTCCCTTTTGATCCCAGGGAGAAAACACACACAAACATATCTCAGCGCCACAAACATTGCAAGTCGGGCCCTCTTCTGTGGACGTCTCAGCTAAGAGTGGAAAGGGACTGCCTTTAACTTATCAACACAGCAAGAGAGTTTGAAATGCAGCGCAATTGCTCCATGCAAACACTTTCCAGCTTCTGTGGGAACTCAGGCTAGGTCACTCTTGTCTGGGCAAATTCAGGGCCCAGCACACTCCACACCCCTCACCCCTGAGCAGCTCAGAAACACGCAGGTCCATGCTCACTGCACCCTCTGATTTCTGATTTTCACCACCAGTCTTTAGAAGTACATTTCTCCCCTCACTCCCTCAGCTTCGGAGCAAATGCAAATAAAAAGTGCTTAAAATGGTTAACATTTCCTGTCACCGAAGGCTTTCGTTAGGGGTGGGGGTCGCTGAGTTTTAAAGTGTAATTTCATAGGAAAACTCATTTCAGGTCTGCGGCAGGAACTCAGGCCGTTTTGCACGGAGAATTTCAGGGTTTGCGATAAGCCTGTGTCTTTTACAGGCGGTCGAATAATGCTTTATATTACGCGGGTCAGGAGAGCAGTATCCAGATTCACACTGAGATTAACCTGGGGCCCAGCTCAGGTCACAGGAGAAAAAATTTAAATATGTCCTTTCCCCCCACCCCCCTTCCCCTCAGCTGCTCACTTTTTTTCCTTTATTGGAGAAAACACCCAAATTTGGTACTTTAATTTGTTGTGTTTCTTCTATTGATTGTTTAGCTAGTGATTTTGCCAACTTCCTGGATATTCACTCGAGTTCTGCACAAAGAGGCACATTTCCTTCTGGAACCAGCACCGGGACCCAGACAGAGGAGCAGACACTGGAAACTGTGAGTACTCCAGTCTGTCCCCTCCCTTCAGGCCTCCCCTTTCTTTCTCTAGCGGTTAACTTTCTATGGGGCTCCCCGTCTGAACCGACTCTGTCGGCCCTCAGCACCATTCTCAACTTTTAGGAAAAGAGACTCTACAATTTCTACACAAACATCGGATAGGAAGGGGAGGGGGAGTGTGCTTACCGATGGCAGTGACTTCAATTTTCATTTTGAGGCTCCGAAAGATGGAGAAAGTAAACAGAAGCAGGCTGGTTTATTTCAGGGGCTAACAGGGAGTCCCTGCTGAATTTAACTAATAAAACGAATTTTTAAAATTTTCATTTTCTCATTTCATTCCAGCAGAAAATGAGTTCGCCTTTATAATATCCAGATCTTTCAAACTCTATTGAGTGAGAAATTAAGTTATAAATGTAAATACCTTGGTGTATATATATATATATATATATATGAAATGAATATATATATATATATATATATATATATAATGAGCNTTGGGAGGATTGTAAAGAAAACATATGTTAATATTCTAGGTCACAACTGACTTCTTTCCTTTCCATAAAACTATTCCAAGGAGTATGGGAAATTGTAAAACAATGTTGTTCTCTCATGAAAAGAATACCCTGACTTTAATTACCAAGAGAAAGCAATTAATGCTCAAATTTCAAGGCCAATTCAGTGATCAGTTAGGAGCAGGAAGAAGGGGGGAAGCAAGACTGTTACTTGCATAAGGAAATCCAGAAATCGACATCATGCAGATGTATAATCGGAATGTGATTGTATTTATAAGGAAAAGTTATATAAACTTCAAAAATGGTAGTTGTTTTGCTTAAGTGCCTGAAAAAAGAGTTTAGAATAATATTTGGGTTAACCCAGTTTTGTGCTCTTGTGTTCCCGAAGCCTTGTTAGATTAAAGAACTCCAAAGAAATAGTGTGTGTGTGTGTGTGTGTGTGTGTGTGTGTGTAAGCGCACGCGTGCGCATGCATGCTCACCTCCCCCAACGGTTCCAGCCCTGAGTAAATGTGGAGAGAAAAAGGTGAGGGCTGACTGGTGACCAAACAAACAAACAAAAAAAACAAAAAAACTTTCATTCTAGAAATTCATAACTCTTAGAAATTAAAAATGTCAGTTGTCTTTCTTTTTTCACCTTCTCTGGGGGTTGTTGCCTGGGAAAGGGGGATTGAGGAGAAGCAGTTTTCAAAACTGCTACAGACCAGTTTGTGCAAAATGGATATTGCCACTTTCCTGCACTTTTGATTATTTTGTTCTTGCTGTCCTGTCTCTGAAGTGGTGGCCTTGTACATGTTAAATACATTTTGTACGTGGTCTAATGTGCATTGCCTCCGAAACAGAAACTTTCCCCCTCTTAGGGAGGTTCCTTTGGTGTCCAGCAGATGGCGATGTTACTTCTAGAGTGACCCACGGGGTGGGGGTGGGGAAGATAGAGACTAAAATTTAGTCCCAGTTGTGTCAGAAACCCCTTCCCCTCTCCGGAGCCCATCCAGTGAAAAAGCAAGAAGAACAACTTTGCTGTGGCCTGGCCTGAAATGTGCCAAGCCATCCGAGAGTACTAAAGTGTTAAGGCAACTGTTAATTACCAAGTGTCTTACCTTCCCGAAATGGTGTGAGGCTGCACCCAGCTAGAGCACAAACACCTTCTGGAAATGTTCAGAATGAAAGTGGAAGGTGGTTAGCAGCTATTTCAATGTTTTATCTGTTGCCCGTCTATGTTTTATCAAGTAGAAGATCTCCTCATGGTTCTTCTGTAATGTTCATGAAGAATGCACTTGTTACAGTATTGCATAGAATCTTATATGTATACACATGACCAGTTAAAATCGGGCATGTACAGATAGTGATACCAGAGTCTCACCTTCTCGAGAAAGTCTTTTCCTTTTGAAAGTGATGAATGCACGTGGGACTTCCACCCTGGACATTGTATTTCATTATATCAGCACCTGCTAAATGGTATCACCAGCTTCTTAAAGCTTTTATACCTCCATATCCCATGAATGAAACTCTTTTCCCACTGGAAAAGTTTCTACTTTATTCCAAAAACAAGCAAACATTTTTCTCTCCCCACTTCTTTGCTAGAGAGAATCTCAATAACGATGAGCATGTCCTTTAACATATTTAACATTAAAATTACTTTTAAATATTTTTTGGAAATTTCAGTGTTTTGATTCTTTGTGGGACAACATGATTCCTTAATTTGTTTTATATAATAATTTGCCATATCTTATTTTAAACAAATTGGAATTCAACAATAGCAACAAAAAGATTTATTTATTTTCCTAAAAATGATGTTATCATTTGTCCTTGGTGGGGAGATAGGCAGGAATTCATTTCACTCCAAGTGTGAAATGCTATTTAAAGACAGAAATATGTAGATGTAGCCGAGTACAGTGACTTCATCCTACTGGTTGCAATTAATCATGTGTTGCTCTTTAAGAATTTAATTGAATGATATGCCACCTTTTATACCTGTATGTATTTACAAACTGAGCAAATTACCGACTATTCATGACTTCAATCTATGTATTAATAAAATGATTGTGCAAAAAAACAGCTGTTTAAATAAACTCTGTTCGGCTTTAAAGATGTTGCCCTTTGGGGAGAAAGTCATTTAAGTATTGAGTGGCAGTGGCCAGCGAACAATATAGTTAAAATGAAAATAAATCTTCATGAAACTTTGTTCTAATTTTCTTGAGCAAGATACTAAACCATAAAAAATAAACATTGTTTATGGAGCCAGGTTTGTATCAAGTGAACCTCTGTAAAATGATACGAGAAAATATGGGCTTGTCTGTCTCAAGAACTTTGGTTAGCTAGCAGAACAGAGAGAGCTATTTGATATGTAGAAACTGAAGAAAATAAAGTTAGTGATTCTGGAGAGAAGTCCATTCAGATTTGTGCAGGCCCAGGGAGGTGACTGTATCAGAATTCACACACACAAAGCTGTGTCACTTGGCACCTTGGCTTAAGGGATAATTTAATTACACCACCTATTAACGCTGACTTACGTTTCTGCTCCGGCCAACCTTCTTACGATCTTGTTTATTTCCAGAAATCACGTTTGTGACAGCTCTAATAGGTCATTCAACAATGAACGTTTTCTCATTTAGTTGAAAATATTTCAGGTTTCAGACACCCAACAAGAAAAAGCACTTTCAGACTTCATGAAAATGAATAAACTTGTTCAGGGCAAGACTTTCAGAAAATGAATTCAGCAAACCTATGTGATCAACTTCAGCCTAAAATATTATGTTTCAGTTTGCCAGCCAGGCTGATAGGGCCTCAGCTGATGCTAAGATTATTGCCTCTTCTGGGCTTTCTTTTTTTTTTTTTTTNGTGAACCTCTGTAAAATGATACGAGAAAATATGGGCTTGTCTGTCTCAAGAACTTTGGTTAGCTAGCAGAACAGAGAGAGCTATTTGATATGTAGAAACTGAAGAAAATAAAGTTAGTGATTCTGGAGAGAAGTCCATTCAGATTTGTGCAGGCCCAGGGAGGTGACTGTATCAGAATTCACACACACAAAGCTGTGTCACTTGGCACCTTGGCTTAAGGGATAATTTAATTACACCACCTATTAACGCTGACTTACGTTTCTGCTCCGGCCAACCTTCTTACGATCTTGTTTATTTCCAGAAATCACGTTTGTGACAGCTCTAATAGGTCATTCAACAACGAACGTTTTCTCATTTAGTTGAAAATATTTCAGGTTTCAGACACCCAACAAGAAAAAGCACTTTCAGACTTCATGAAAATGAATAAACTTGTTCAGGGCAAGACTTTCAGAAAATGAATTCAGCAAACCTATGTGATCAACTTCAGCCTAAAATATTATGTTTCAGTTTGCCAGCCAGGCTGATAGGGCCTCAGCTGATGCTAAGATTATTGCCTCTTCTGGGCTTTCTTTTTTTTTTTTTTTCTGGCAGATGGGCAGAAAGTGGCCCTGGTACCATCTTTGCATGTGGGTTTACAGAAAGAGCACGGGAGGCCTGGTTGCCGGCAAGCATGTTGGGCTACACACATCGCTGACTTGGAGTGATGGCGCACTGTTGCAGATTCTGAGTCCTGTATTTGTAAACTTTCCACTTTTTGTTTTTTGAGAAATTCACGTTTGATCTCTGCCAGCAAACAGCCGGGGCGAGGGGGCGGGGGTGAGATGTACTTCCCTCTTCACAGCTGAAGGCAATCAAAATGCTTATTTTGTGTTTTAGTTAAAAGGTAAAGGAGAAGAGAAAAAGACACCCAAATAAACCAGGAGACACAGTTGGCATGGAGTCATCAACCCTAAACTGGCAGTGCCAGGAATAAGCCCGCAGGACACAATGCATTTTATCCCCCCTCCACCCCCTGCCCTGAAATTTTCTTGGAGGGAGCCAGGACATCGTGGGGATTCCATTTAAGGGTCAGCTAACGTGTTTAAGCTGCGTGTCAGGAGAAAGACGGCTGAAATCCTTTGTGCAAACAAGCGCCAGAAACTCAAATCCCTGCCTGTCTTCTCAGAAACAAACTTGCCCAGCGTCTTCTGTGTGGTTTGGAGAAATGAGGCTGGAGGCCACTCTTCAGTGGCCTTGCATCGCGGCCTCTGCACGGAGGTGTCCAGGCAGGAGTGACGGGAGGCCCCACACATTCCAGGCTGCTCCCTCCAGGTCTGTTCCCAGCCTGGGCTGGAGGCTGGCTTGATGAGGAGACGGGACACACTCTTGTCTGGGGGAGCTGAGACCAGTCCACAAAGCGGGAGGCCTCCTGGGCACCCAGTCCCACGGGGCTGGGCAACTTCTCAGATAGTGTGGTCGGTGCTGCTGTTCATTTCATGGCACACGCTTTCTTGGAGTTGTAACCTTGGACACGCAGTCAGATGACAGATCCCCAGTTTTGATGATTTGATTCCCCACCAGAATCTAAACGGCATGACTGTTGTGTATCTATCCAGAGTTTGAACATGCTGGGGTCACACAGGATAACTGGATGGTGCCTCCCAATGTGATGATGTGATTGGAAATGTCCTTGTCCCTTCTTGACAATTGAGGAAACTGAGCGGGGCTCCCAGGAGGCCCAGTGTGTGTGCAGGGCTGGCAGGAGTAAGGTCTGAGCCCAGGCGGTGGGACCACAGTCCCCGCCTTCTGAAGCAGGACCCCAGGGGCCCTGCCAGTTCAGTACTGTGAGCGACGGCAGCTGAGTCTGAGAGGCAGGTTTGGGGCCTGAGCAGAGACTTCAGGCAGGTTTGGGTTCCTGCAGGGCCCTGCTCTCCTTCCCTGGGGACTCTTGGTGAAGTGTTTAAGTTTCCAGAGTCTACATTTCCTCCTACATAAAATGGAGATGGTGATCTTTCTTTTTCAGGTCCTGAGGATCTGAGACTGTGAATAAGAAGGCTGGACCCCTAGCATGTGCGAGATGGAGGACTGGGTCACGGCCATCTGTGGGCCGGTTCCTGGAGCCCAGGAGCAAACCAGCAGAGAGAGGGGCCGCCTGGGAACGGGTGACTCTGGTGAGTCTCTCGAATTGCTGGCATTGATTTTCCCTCCAGCTGCCATTCCTGCCTCAAAGGCTGGAAGAAGGGAAAGCCTAGCCACAGTAGGCACTGACCAAGTGTCCTCTGGGCATCTCCCTGCAGGCGTTTGCTCCTCGCGGGTGCTGCCTCGGGAACAGCCTCGGCCTCCCCAGGAGCCTGCTTTTGGCATGCAGAGTCTCCCCCACCCAGCCCTCCTGGGTCCGAACCAGGAGGGCTCTGCTTGTGTGTGCTGGCTTGGGACCCAGGGAGACAGAGGCAACTTGTCCCCAGGAGGCTCCCTCTGTGGCCTCAGCCTGACACTCAGCCCTTCCTGGCCGGCTCTGTGCTGTGGGCTGAGGGGCTACATTATCCCCCTGGCTCCCCGCTGGCTCTGGCTGGTGAGAGGTACTTGTGAGAGGAGGGTGGTGGGAGGGAGGGCTGCAGAAGGGAGAAGCCGGGCACCCGCCCTCCTCCTCACTCCCTCCCCCACTCACCGCCCCCTGCCCGGGC
>SJYV01008537.1:735859-773598 GCA_006410875.1 Neotragus pygmaeus | reverse complement strand
TCACTCCCTCCCCCACTCACCGCCCCCTGCCCGGGCTCCCATCTCAGCAGTGTGCTGCTGCAGAGGCAGGCTCTTGCCAGCTGGGGCCCCTCTCTGTCCCTCCACCCCCAGGGTGCCAGCAGCTTCCTGCCCGTGTGATGCATATCTCCCAGCTCCCCTGGTTGGCTTCTCCGTTTTCCGTCATCAGAGAAACCAGTTCCACATATTGAATTCTCTGTTTTAAATACTCAGCGAAGTTTCTGTTTTTCTTGGTTGGTCCTAGTGACCCACCCAGGCTCACACCTCAAGGGGAAGGGGTCTTGGAGTCAGAGGGCTTGGACAAAGCTCCAGCTCCCCCACTGCCTCCTGCTGGACCATGGACAAGTCACTCCTTCTTTGCCGGGGGGAGGACCCAGGCTCAGAGAGACCCTGTCTCCCCCAACCCCCAGCGCCTCCTCTGGCCCTGCTCTGAGCCTTTCTTACCTGTGCAAGTGGAATGCTTGCATAAGTGGCCTCAGGGCTTCAGCCTTTGCTGAGGGCTTTGAAGCTCCTTCTATTAAGTGGCGGATAGATTTCCCTGTCCCTGGAAGCTGGGTTTCACTCTGTGACTTGCTCTGGCCAATAGGGTACTAGCAGACGTCACTCTGGCAGAAGCTGGAGGCACGCTTACCTGCCTCCACTAGTCCTTGGGTGCCTCTGCCGTCTGTGTGAGCAGGGCCTGAGCTGCTGGACTGAGGAAGGAGAGGAGATGCTCATCTACCCCAGCAGAACTTCAGATGAGTGAGTAGCCCAGCCAGTGTCAGAGGGACGCCCAGCTGACCACTTGAGACGCAGGGTGTGAATGCCCCCGCTTGTGTGCTTTTGTTACACAGCAGGGTGTGCTGACTGATCCATATCACTGGAAGACTGAGCAGCTCTCTTCACTTTGCCTGAGGGCAGGGGTTGTGATGTAAATGGGCCTTGGGAATGATGTTTGTGGAGCCAGGAGCCTAGGCTGAGATTCTAGCTCTGTTCCTTCTTGTCCGGGGTCCTGTGAAAGTCAGTTTGATTCTCTGGGCCTCAGGTTTGTCTTCTAAAGATGGGGATAATTGTAAGGCCTACCTCCTGGGGGCTGGAGGGACTGAGATGGTGGATGCAAAGTGCCTGGAACATAGTTGGTGCTGGACAAACGTTGTCATTATTATAAACAGAGTTAAGGATAATCTCATGCTATAAAAACCAATAACCACTACCGTCTCACCTCTGTGCTCTACGCTGTGCTCCCTGACACACCCGCAACTCTCATTTCTCCAAGACCTCAGTGCTCTCGCACCCGCTCTTCCCTCTCCCCCAGTGCGGTTCCCTGTCCTCCAATGAGGGACTCGCCTCCTTGCCCCAGGGCTTATGTGCAGGGGATTCTGGGTATCTCGCTTCTCCTTCCTGTCCTTTTGGGCTGTTGTAGGTGACCTGGGGTGAGCATCTCTCCCAGCATGACACCTGGGCCCACGTGATGAGATGCTCCTCAGCCTTTCCCCAAGCTTGGGAGGTGTAAGGGTGTGGCGTGTGGGAGAGAAAACGCAGACCTGGTAAAACGAGGCTTTGCTGTACCCCTTGGCCCTCCACTGCAGCCACTGTGAGATGACTGTGCCCCCCGTCTTGGCCAGCAGGCAGTCATTCCAGGGGAGGAAGTGTCTGTGGAGCCCGACTCTGCCCTGCGCTTGGGTGGTTCTGGGTTTACAGCTGTGATCAACAGACAAGGTGGTTTCTGTCTTGGCCCACAGTCCACGGGGAGGCCAGACATGTGCTGGACAGCTGCGGGCTTTGGGGGAGCATTGGGTGGGGCACTGGTGTGTAGGTAAGGGGTTTGGGGGAAGCTCTCAGATGAGCTTCTGAGTGGAGACGTGAGGGGCTCAGCCTGCGGTGGGGACGAGGCAGTGGCGTCCTGGCCCTGGCCTGGGCAAAGGGAGCGTGAGGACAGAATGGGATGTGGATGGAGGGTGGACGAGGGGGCACATGATCAGAGACCACAGGCTTGGCCAGATCACCGAGGTCGGGATAGGTAGCTGCTTTCGGCTCAGCTCCACATTCCCAGGGCTGAGCAGGCGCCATCTGGGCATCCCAGCTGCACAGACAGAGACACCGAGCCCCTCTCCTGAATGGCCAGCTCCCTCTCGGCACCCCGGGAGGAGGCAGCAGCTCAGGGGTGCCACGGTCTGTGTCACGTTGTGCATTGGGAAACCTGAAGGCTGGTTTCACCAAGAAAATTAATAGATGAACAAGCCCAAATAAATAAAATACTTACGTCAGTGAATAGAGGCACCTACTTTTCAATGCCCCAAAGAAGACGGAGAATGTTGTGATTGAATGGTATCAATGTCAATCCTCTCTGCTAGACAGCAGTGAGGTGGGAGCTATTTCCATGGAGACGGCCTGTCTAACCTCTATTGTATTTACTCTCGATGATGAGGTCCTAGTATTCAGGTGCATGTGGGTCAGCTGCAGACAACAGAGGAGTGTTGTCCCCAGTGGGGGAGGCAGGAGTGGCGGACTGGGCAGGGACCCTGGTTCTCTTCATCTTTGGGGCTCTGGACCTGTGGGCTCAGGTCTGAGGTGAGTGGCATGCCTCTGAGACTCATGGCGTTCCAAGAAGGATAAAGGGCCAGGGAGACGCTGCTCTGTCTTGTCCTCTGGAAGGGGCCTCCTTGAGGCAGCTCACCTCCATTGCCTGGCTGGGACCGTGTCACCTGACCACTCACTGCAAAGGAGTCTGGGAAACTGCATATTTTTAGTCGGGTCCCTTGCCAAGCCAAACAAAACCAGAATCCTGTCAACAGGGAGGAATGGGGTGGGGAACAGATGCGGTTGGGCAACCAGCAGAGGGCCGAGGTGGCGCGGGTCACATCTGACGATTACGTGACGCTCTCCTGATGCGAAGCGGAAAGAGACACTTTTCTGTACAGAAACCCTTCTGATGAGATGTTTATCTCTTCACATTCTGGATATCTCACTCATGGCCTCTTTCAAAATAAAGTGAATTAATATGTCTCTACCAGTCGAGAAAATAAAGGATTGTTGTTTGGGGCCAAGGCTTCCCTTAAAAGCAGGGGGCTTCTTTGATGACTTTCAGTTCACAGGGAAGGAATTCAAGGCACAGAGAGTTTGGGGGTTTGCCCAGAGTCACACGGTGTCAGAACCAGAGAGGGGTCCAACCTGCAAGATTCTCCTCGGGCTCCAGGACCCCAGCCCCATGGCTCAGGGCTGCTGCTGGGGCTTCGAGAAGGTCTCCCTAGGGTGGGCGGAGGGGGGGGTGTGGGCCAGCCTGGCCACTGTGGTCACAGCCTGGGAGGCCCTTGGGGTGGGTCGTGGGGTGCCCACTGCTTCCTTTCTCTCTTCCCACACCTCTCTTGGGCTTCCAGTCAGTCTGGGATTGTCTGTGAGTCGGGCCCCTGAACTCAGAGCCGGGCCCTGGGAGGGGCCTTCTCTGCTCCTGGCTGACAGCCTGCTTGACCTTGCTGCGCTCTGGGGCCAGGGAAGGCTCTACTGCAGCCGGTGGGCTGTGAGGTCACAGGTCAGCGCCCAGAAAGTGCCATCGGACTGCCTGCGTTCACTCCTGTATCCACGCATCTCAGAATGGTGGGCAGCGCAAGGCCCTTCGCAGGGCTGTCATGAGGGGCAAGGAGGAAGGTGGGTACCTCGGTGGGGGGTGCATCTGGCGGGGGCGGAGAGCAGTCACTCTCCTGCTGTCACGGAACCCTGCTCCGCCTCCGACTCCTGGCCTGGAGTGTGGGAATGCTCTCTAGACTTACCTCGAGAGCTGCCAGGGGTGCTGGAGAGAAAGGCATTTCAATAGTTAACGGTTGCTGAGCGCTGGTCACCTGCCGGGCCTCTGCTAGACCTTTCACTGGACGTCTCTTTCATCCATAACTGGGTCAGGCCATGCTGGGCGGGAGCAGTGAGTATCAAATGTCTGCCCACTCTGGCGCCGAGCGGCCCTCTCCTGAGTCCTGGCTCCCCTGCACCCAGCACAGAGGGGGCAGGTCCCCAACAAATGTCCCTTCCTGACTCGCAGGCTCTTCGTGTGTCACGAATAAGCAATGGCAGCCCACTCCTCAAAACCCAGCTGTAAAGTGAGTGATAAAATAGGTTAGGAAAATGCAATTCAGAAATTACATTACAGTAAAGTTGTATTTCTGAAAAGGGCTCTCTGTCAGCGAGGTCACATCAATGATGAACAGTCTGCCATAGAAGTAAGACACAAGGAACCCTGTCCTGAGCGGCCATTAAATTGGAGAAGCTGCATGCAGTCCTCTCAGGGGCCGCTAGGAACACAGGGACCCTGCCATGGAGTGGCCACAACGCCCAAACAAGGTCACTCTTCTCTTTATTGCAGTCAGCTTTTTCGTCTTAAGTCCACTTTATGGTTCAACAAACATTTAATTAACGTTCCATTTCTCATTTTAGAATGTTGAGGGCTTTAGGGCGTTATATGGAGGGAAAGGTTTCTGAAGAGAGTTGCTCAGGGAACTCTGACCTCACTATGCCTTCCTTTCTCTGGAAAGGCCCCAGTATCGTCCGGCATTTGTTGTCAGACTCTGGGGTGCTGTCCTGGGGCTCAAGTCACATTGTTACCTGGCAATGCTGTTTCCTTCTCACAAAAGGAATCTTGAGATGAAAGCTTTCCTAGCTGACACAAATGCCAGTTAGAAATGTGCTAAGCTCCACATCACAAATAGTCTACCCTGAAGTGCCTTAAGCCAGCCTGGAGTCATTCTCCTCACACAACAAGACGTCTGGAGGAAGGCAGCTGCTGGCCTTGGTTCATTTGCTTGACAAAGGCAAGCCAGCATCTCATATGGCTTGTGTCAGGGTCCTGGGGCTGCTGTGACAAATGACTGCAGACTTGGCCACTTAAACCCACACAGATGTTTTCTCTCAGAGTTCTAGGGGGCAGAAGTCTAGCGTGGAACTCATGGGGCCCTGTTCCTCCTGGAGCCCACTTCCTGGGCTATCCCTGCAGCCCTTGGCTCCTGGCTCCTGCCTGCACCTCCAGACCAGCTCTGCATCTCCCTCTTTCTTTGCTCATCACAGCTCTTTTCTGACTTCTTCTTCTTCCATTTCACACCCTTAAGGACCCTGTTATTACATTGGGCTCATGTGGAGGAGTCTAGGATGTGCTCCCCATTTCAAGTTCAGCTGATTAGAAACCTTAATTCCCCTCTGCCGTATTGCCTGACATTTTGGCAGGTTCTGGGGATTAGGATATGAGCATTTCTTGTTTGGCGGGGGGGTGGTGGTATCATTCTGTCTACCACATTTCCATTGCCTGTCCTGTTACGGTTATCAAGATGACTGCTGTTATCTCCAGACATCACCTCTATATTTGAGGGGGGAGGGGTGGAGCAGGTTTCCAGGACTGCACCAGTAGGGTCTCAGTCTTTTTATCAGGAAAGCAAAAGGTTTTCCAGAAGTGTCCCAACAGATTCTTTTGACATCTCATGGGTCAGAAGTGGATCACTGACTGAGTCTAGCTGCAAGGGAGGCTGGTAAGGTACACAGTCGGGAGAAGGTGGGCATCAGAGACTGTGGGAAGCATACCCACAAGGTCTGCCACAGCCCCCTTCCCATACTCTTGTTTATTTCAGCCGCTCCTCCCAGGGAGGGCACCAGGAGGGAGGAAGTGGTGGCTTCCAGGGCAAGGCTTTTAAACTTTCCAGTAGGATGTGGTTCACAGGAACTCTCGGAGCTCTAAACAGAGACCTAAAATCTCCCCCTGGAATTGTGGAGAAGGCTCTGGGCCTTGGTGTTGGCTTTCATAGGTTCCAGAACCTTCTAGTCTTGGGAACAGGAGAGGATATGCAACTCATGGGGCTCCTGGAGGTTCTCAGAGCTCAAGTGTCCTGGGGCATGTGCGGCATGTCAGAGAGGCAGGCACTCTTGGGCATCAGCCTGGCAGAGGAAGGTGTGACTCCCCTGCACCCCCTGCCCACCCCAGGCTTCTGTTTTGGGTTCAGCTGTGTCCTGACTAAAGGACTCGGTGCACTTTGAACCAGGTGGCTCCACTACTAGGGTTCTGAGGGTGTCAGCACCTCCACTCTGCCTGGAGAGCAGGGACAGGTGCTGGGTTCCTAGCTGGGCTCTGCCTCTGACCCCTTATTGTTGAGTTCCTCTAAGACACACTGGCTCTGCCCCCAGCTCACTCAGTGCACCTGGCGGGAAGGAAGCAGACCTTGTGGGCAGCCCCCCGGGAGGCGGGAGCCTCGGCCTCGACAAGCATAGAGCCGCATCCTGCCTGTTCTGGATACCACATGCTCAGAACCGCCTTGGAGATAAAATCTGAGTCAATTAGACTTTTGCTTTCTAACCACCCATCAACTAGTTGCCTTGCTGGCATCCTCTGGGGACATAGAAGGGAACAGGGGAAGGGAATTCCCAGAGAGGTCCTGAGGGCTGTGTCCCTGCACTGGGGAGACACACACTTCCCCAATGACTGATGGGTGGCGCTGCACAGATGACCTCTCTGAATGTCAATGGCCTCGACTGTTGGGGGTCAGATGACAGCACCACCCTCCCAGGGCATCGTATGGGTGGCTTTCAGGCTTGTGGCTTTTTTTTTCTTTTTCCTTTTTTAATCATTTGTGGCCAGTGCAAGCAAATACTCAGCAATTTGATTAAACTGAACTGTGATTGGCCAAGGGCTGGACCAGGTGATACAGGAAAGTGCTGAGGACATAAACACAACATTGATCACCCCAAAACCTGGAGGAGGGAATGGCAGTAGGTCCCGCCTATAGCCCCGTTTTGCAGGTGGGGAAACTGAGGAGGAGAGAAGTAAAGCCACTTGCCCAGCACCCCACAACCAGCCAGAGGTAGGGTGTGCTTGAAGATTAGTCAGTCTGAGGGCTGACTTCAGGGATGAGCAAAGGGTGAGAGATGCAAGGTGAGAGGTGTGAGGAACAGGGTGAGAGGTGAGAGATGAGGGGTGCAGGGTGACAGGTTAGAGATGAGAAGAACAGGCAGGGTGAGAGGTGAGAGGTGCAGGGTTGCAGAGTGCCGCGTGGAGCTTCTGGCAGTGTTAGCCTCGGGCATCTTTCTCACGTTCCTCCAAGCTCCCTGCCAGCTCTTTTGTCCCCAGGGAGAGGCTGGGCAGTGAGAACCTGGGAATTCTCTTATCTCTGCCGAGCAGGATGCGTCCTGTATTGTGTCCCCACCGAGGTTTCCAGGCACCGTGATGAGCTTGCAGATTTTGGCGGACGATTGCTTTGGGGGGGGGCTGTGTTTTGTTTGCCAGGCCCCCGCACGCGGCGGGCTCACGTCCCTGGCCTTTTCAGCTCCTCTGCGGGCCCTCCCCAGCAGAGCACTGTGAAATGGCAGGGGTGAGTTCCTGCCTGCGGCCGTTTCCGCCCATTCTTTCTGTAGGGGCAGCGGGTGGGTTCCCTGCTGAGGGGGCTGGGGGTCGCAGTGCCCCACACAGCCCTTGGGGGCGCTGTGCAGGGCTGGGCAAGGGCCTGCCTGCCTGGCCTGGGCTAGGTTTTTGTCCTCCCACCTCCCATCAGTGCTAACATCTGAAAGATGCTCTTATCAAGCCACAGAATGTGCATGGAAGCGGTAATTAATCTACTTCTGTGATGGAGTTTGGCAGTACTGTGTTTTGAAGATGCAGAACGTCAGGCAGGAGGTTTCCGAATCAGACTCATTCAAGTGGGCTGGGATCCACCACACACAGTTTACTCCAGGCCTCGGGCAAGTCTTCTGACCTAGAACAGTCGGGGAAAGGCTGGCCTGGCAGCTTGGGCAGGCTCTGGAGTCAGACAGGCTGAGATTTGTCTCCACCGCCACCCCTCCTGGTCATCCTGAGTCTTGGAGCCTCTCAGAACCTCAGTCTCCTCCACTGACGGGGGATGATGTTATCAGCCTTACAGGGCAGTCGGGAGACATCCTAGGGTGCTCTGCACACAGCCAGCACAGACAGTGGGTTCAGGAAAGGATTAATTCCCACTGCCCATAGTGATGTTCAGCGACAGAACCTTCCTCACAAAGCTTCTGATAACCGTAAACACGGGGCAGACCATGCTGAGCTCAGTGGGCTGGAGTCAAAAGCTGAGACAGGCTGTTTTGAGCACCTTCTGAGGCCTCATTTTAGAAGCCAGAGCTCTTTGCATTGGGAGTTTCCAAATGTCGACAGTAATCCAAGGGACTCAAGTCCTTGCTGTTCTCTGGGGCCCTGAATCGAGAAATGCGGAGTGAGCCTGGGATTCTCAGAGCTGATGTGTCGGGGCCAGAGAGAGATTGGCCCCTTAGGACACAGCGCGTTAACAAAGTGAGTGAAGTGTCACACTCGGTCGTGTCCAACTCAGAAGAGACCAGGCAAATGCTCGTGTTTCCCACGAGGAAACCTCACAGCAGTGAGGATGAAATCCTGCAAGAGCCGCCAGAGGCAACCCGTCAGATGGGGGCAACGCGCGCCTCCTGGGAACAGGGGTGGCAGCAGAGGAAGTGCCCGGGCGAGCCTTCCGCGGCAGCCGGTGTTCTAGCGCTGACTCAGCACCGCGCGGTCCCACCGCATTCCTCCAGTGCCCGGGTCCTCCTGCGTGAGGCCAGGCACTAGTCCCAACATCACCGGTCCCCGAGGAGCAAGTGCAGTCTGACGCAGAGGCCCGCAGGCGGAACCAGGGCTGGTGACGGTGGTGGTGGTCCGGCTTTTCCGCAGATATAAAAGCTGCAGGGGCCGGGAGGGATTCCTCACTTGCACCAGGACCTCGTGATGCGTGGTGGGGCTGGGATTTGAATTTGGGCCTTTGGGGGATCCGCACCGTCGTCCAGTCTGTGAAAAGACAGGCATGGAGCTGGCGGAAGAGGCCAGAGCTGGCCGCCTGATTGTCTGGCAGTCAGCAGGTTCTTGGGTAATAGGGGAGGGAGGCACCTCGAATAGGCTTGCTCCCTGTCTGTCCAGCTCCTATGCTCTTTTCTGAAAGTCAGCAGGAAGGGGAGCCCAGTGGAGCCCTCAGAGTTTGGGTCCTTGTCTTTTATGAACTTTCTGCTTTGTTATCAGGATCTCGTGGTAATCTCTCATCCCAGGGTTTCTGTTGCCCAAAGCAGGAAGCTGCAGGCTCTGAGCTGGGTTCACGTTTATTGGCTTATGTTTTCCCAAAGCAGGGGTGCAATAAAACATGAAATATGGTGGCTGACCAAACGATCTCATGCTGTCTTCCTGAGACTCTGTTTCTCTTGAAGAGGAACACACACTCACATGCACATACACGCATTCAGTCACATCCACACACTCGGACACATACCGCACACATACCCATGCACACCTGTGCACACCAGCACACACACACAGAGGGGCACACACACATGCAGACACACCCTGGATGGTGAGGTGGGTCCACTACTGATGTCCCATTTGTGAACGCCCAGTTGGGCTGGGAGGGTTCTGAGACAGATTGACTTTTTGCATGTGTCTCATAGCGGTGGCTTTGGAGTCCTAATGCTGTGGCCAGGAACCCGACCTGCCAGGTGATGTCACCCCTGGAGTGAGCCACTTATATAAAGTAGGCTTCCTTAAGATTTTCTGTCCTAGAATCTGGACAGAAGAGACTCCTCTTCCCAGCAGTGTGGACCCAGCCTGGCCAGGCGTGGTCCTTGGGTGTCTGCTCCCCCCATCACGTCATCTCTGCTCTATATTTTGTGCTATTTGCAGAGGCATTTTAAAAAGCCACTGTGTCCCTCCCATTGTTTTAGCAAAAATGATGACTTTTCCACGCGTCATATTTGTTTTGAGTCTTCTCAAGGTGTCTTTATTTGAAAAGCCAAATTGACCTTAAGGTGGTAACCTGAATTGCAATCTCGTTTTCCTAAATGCCAGTCATTTACATCTTAGTGAGAATGGCAGTCCAGTCTTAAAAGTAGGTTTTTGATGCCAACTTGAGATGGGTCCATTAAAACCCAGGATGCCTGTGAGGGGAATATTGATGCCCCTGGAAAGTGTCAAATGCAATGAGGGAGTCGGAGCAGAGACACTTTGCATTTTCCTTTTGTGCCTTGGCCTCCCCTGGCTCTCTGAGGTCTGCGGGAACCAGACCTGGCAAAGGTTGGAGACAAGATTGTCCCGCAGAAACCTCTCTTCCTGGCCAAGAGCGCAAGTGTCTGGCTCCTCTCCGGTTGCCCTCTGCACCAGCCCACCACAGCGAAAGCTTCTGATTTGCTCTTTTCTTTCAGTCTGCTCGGGGTTTGGCAGAGCACTGGGATGATCAGTGTGGGGGCTCTTCTTGGGCTGTTTGTCATTTCCTAAACCTCTACACAAACCATTAAACTTTAAAATACGTAGCTTGTTTTCCTACAGGCATAACAATGAAGCGATAACTATTATTTGTTTATGCAAATGGGATCGTAGTTATGTGCATTTGTGATGTCTGCTTCCTTACCTGGGTTCAAATCCAGTTCCTGCTGCTCCCTAACTGTGTGACCTTGGGCAGGTTACCTTCCCCCTCGGCAGTTTTCTAATCTATAAATGGAGGATAAAAGCAGCACCTAGGTCATTTGAGGATGAGATGGGTCACTGTGTGTGAAGCCCTGGGATTGGCGCCGGGTGTAGGCCTGTTAGCTGTGTGCACACCAGAGCAGTGTGCCCCGTGCTGGGGAAGAATAACGGACTTCTCAAAATGACAGCGAGAAGTGACTCTTCAGTGCACGGTTGCTTAAAGCTTCACTCTGGAGTTATGCAGGCTCAAGGTATTCAAAGGGGCAGCGTTGTGGCAGCAGGTGGCTCCCGCGCTGGGGTTCCCCTTGACGGGGTGGCAGCATCAGAAGCATTTCCTCCCTGATGGGCTGCCTGGGGCTTCAGAGGAGATGGCCAGGCTCAAGCCTCTGGTTTGCCAGAACTCAGCTCTTGAAATAGCTTGCCAGGGAGCTGCCTGGCCCCCCACATGTGCCGCTGGGCCCCTCAGGGTCTCTGTGATCTCCCCAGCAGGCCTCTGGGGGCCGTGCACAGGGGCCCTCCGTTTGTGGTGGGACACATGCCATTTGTCAGTGGCATGGGGTGACTCTCTGGGCGCCCCTTGAAGAGGGCTTGCAGAGTTCAAGGCTGGTGGCCTGGGCACTCATTATCTGATCTAATTGTGCGCTCGGATTTCACAAACTGGGGGGTGTGCAGGTGGAGCACAAGCTGCCAAGGTCACGCCTAAAAGCTTATTAAACCGCTGGTGTGAAAGGCGAGACCATCTGGATGCCATTTGACAACTTCAGTGGTAATTACACCATTTGGCGCAGGAATTAGTGAGAGCGGTGGCTTCCACTGTGGCCGGGACCACTGTGGTGGGAGTGGGGTGGTCTGGGGCCAGTCCGTTCTGCCGTCTTGCGGTCCTCACGCTGACTCTGGCTTCTAGGTTTCCTGCGAGCTCTTGGGGTGGACGGTTGAATCGGCAGTCACGGTGGGCAGCCTCCTCCCTCCCCAGCCCTGCGGCGTCCATAACCAGGAACACCTGCCTCGTCAATGCTCTCTGTCCAGGGAGGGGAGTGGGGGCAGCTTCCAGTGCATTCCACCCGAGCAATATGGAAGTGTTTAAGCGGGGTTTGCACCAGGCAGGGTAGCTGAGATCTGAACCTTTAAATTATAGCCATTCTCGGGCTGAGGAAAAGTAAATAAACAGTTCACAGCTGCAGCCAACTCAGCACAGAGCCAGCTATCTCTTCTGATTGCAGGACAAGTAATTAAGTGGGAAATGTGAGCCCTCAACGTCAGGGTGAGATGATAAAGGTCCGGGGGCAGTAAATCCCCCCAACTCCAGAGACCTTTGGATTAACCCTCGGAGGGCTGGCAGGGGCAAAGCCCAGATCGGGAACCCAGGCTCAGACATTGTCATGCTCTCTTAAGTGAGAACCTCCCACCTCGCAGTGTGAGATTCTGGATTCTCAGCCGTGTGCCCAAGAAAGCACCTCAGGACAGGTTCTGTCCACGTTCTGGGCTGAATTGTAACACCCTCCCCCCTCCCAAAGTTCACGTGTTGGAGCCGTAGCCCTGGGACCTCAGGATTGACTGTATCTGGACACTGGGCCGCTGCAGAGGTACTGAGTTAACATGAGCTCTGATCCACTGTGACTATGTCCTCAGAAGGAGAGGGGACGCAGACACACAGAGGGACGGCCATGTGAGGCCAGAGGGTGAAGATGGCCGTCTACATGCCAGGGAGGCCTTGGGAGACACCAGCCTTGCCGCTCCTTGATCTCAGTCCTCCAGCCTCTGAACTGTTAGAGGCTCATCCATTGTTAAGCCCCCGTCTGTGGTGCTTTGTTACGGCTGCCCCAGCAGACAGGTGTGCCCACCTCTGCCTGGGTGCCGAGAGCTCCTGTGCCTTAGGATAGGAGCCGACAGTGTGCGGCAGGCCCCTGCCGGCTGTGCCTCGTGAGGCTCCTTGCAGTCCCCAAAGCCACAGCACCCCCATTCCCCAGATGTGAAGGCTGAGGCCGAGAGGCTAAGCGCATGGCCCAGGGTTGCAGAGCACGTGTGCGGTGAGCCTCTTTCCAGGAGCTGAGGCTCTCCAAACTGGTGGCATGGTGGGGTCACCTGGGAAGTCTTAAAGAGTACTGATTCCTGGGCCCCACCCCAGGCCAAGTGGATTGGAACCTGTTGGAAATCTTTTAAAAGATTTGCTGGCTTAGCAGGAGCTAGTGACCTATGTGTCACTTCCAACCTTCCCATATTTCCAACGTGGTCCTCAGATCCTAGTCAATCAGCCTGTGTTTATGCAACTACCAGAGAAGGCTCTGGAGCCTGGATATCTGAGTTGGAATCTAGGGTCTCCCATTAAGTCACTGTATTTCTTCAGGCAAGTCCCTTGACACCTCTGGGCCTGTTTTCTCATCTATAAGATGCAACGAGTAAGAGTACTTACCTCTAAGGTTGTTATTAACGGGGTTAATGCTTGTAAAGTCCTTAGAACAGTGCCTAGCACATGGAGAGTGCTTGAAAAACTTTATGTTAGAGACAAATGAACTGCCTAGTGTATGTACTCCTAGGTAGTATGGTGCTGAGGGGTGGGGGCAGGAATCAGAGACAGAAGCCAGACTGAGCCGCTCTGTATCCCTTCAAGACAGAGGGCCCTTGGGAAGTGCTCTTGGGAGGGGCAGGGTGTTCCCCAACACCGTGCTTACCAAACACACATGGCCCCATGAGGGGCATGGTGTCAGCTGACTCCTGCTCTCCTGCAAACCATGACACCCAGGGCCCGGAGTCTCCGAGGGAGGCACACACAGCCCCTGGTATCTGTGCCTGTGGGGAGGGGCCACGTTCACCACCCTCTCTGTGTCGTCCCTGTGGCTCGGAGCAAGCCCTCAGTGCATACATCAGCACAACTCACGAGGACGAACCCCACGCTTTATGGCAGAGAGGGGAGCCCGGTGGTTTCAGAGAGTGGAATCAGCCCTTTGTGGGAGAAAACCAAATTCTACAAATGGCTCATCTCGGATACTGATGTCCTGGTTTCTGTTTAGTACAACGAAGCCAGCTTGTAGCATGGTACAGGCTATCATGGAGGGGCACAGCCGCTGGGGTCTCCCGTCCCCGCTGTCTGGAGTGATGTGGGGAATGACTCCTGGCCACTGCGCCCCTCATCCTGCTCCGCAGGGGTGGAAATAACGTGAGCCATGCATCCTCTTAAGTTGCCTTTTTCCCCTACTCCAGCCCAGGGAGCTTCAGCTGTGGGGGAATAATACCCCGTGTGATGCAGCCTTCTGGGTGGGAATGCACCCTGTGCTGTTTCTCCTAAGAGCCATGGCCTGCGGACAGGGAAAACAGGAACACAAGAGCACCTTTCGGGTGCGGGCCCCATGGTGCACTTACTGGGCCCTCTGGAACACTTCCAACCTGATCCTGGAGGACCCAGGAAGTGGCAGGACCTACAGACACTCAGAGGGCAGTCGCTGACCTCATGGACTGTTTGCTTACTGCATCCGCAGTCCAGGGCTCCCACCACAGTGGCGTGCAGACACCAGCTCTCGGTGGGAGAGGGGCACAGCTCTTGGACGGTCCCCCCTGAATCCGTCCAGTCCGAGGACCGGCCCAGAAGCAGCCGGCTTCTGGTTCTGGGTTCCCGAGCGGGTGGCCCCACCCGGCACGGTGACGCCACCCCAGGGAGTCCCTTGACGTCACCTCGGCAGCCTTTGTGGGACTGCAGGGCAGGGGTCCCCCTGTGGCTGGGCTCCTCCCGTGCCCACCGTCTCACTGGAGCGGCCGGGCCACCATGACCGGGGCCCTGCAGTCAGCGCTTTCGTGTCGCGGACACTCTGGGCGCCACGGGCATGGCAGCGCCTCACCACTCAGTGCCAGTGCTGCTTCCGGGTTAAGTCTTGTTCGGGTAATAAGTGGGATGAAAAAACAGTATTTCGCTGTATTTTTTCCTGGGGTGTCATGACAGATTGAGGGCCGATGGCTCGAGGCAAGCTGGCCTGTTCCAGCTCCTGTGACCCCGAGGCAGGGGAACAAATGGGCATGTCGCAGACTTCCCCTGCCTCGGCCGGGCCTGACTCCTGGCCCCCGGCTCCGGCTCAGCGGCCGTCCTGCCAGTGGCGCCTGTGGGAATGTCGAGCCTGCTGGAGCCCAGGCCTGCTCCTCTTGCCCTGAGGGCCTGCTGGGCCTCGTGGGCCCCCAGGGAGCATGCCATCCAGGTGGGGGGTGCTGCCTAGCCCCTGCCTGGCCGAGCCACGTGGAGGCCCACCTCTCCCTGCAACACCCAAGACAGGAGAGAGCCTCAGGGGCGAGTGTCCTAGCTCCCGGCCCCTCCCGGATCCAGCTGGAGGGATGGCTGCTGCTGCTTTGTCATCAGAGGGGCCATGAAACAGACTGGTCTCTACACTCGCATCCACTCTCGGCACTCTCACTGTTCAGACTCAGAAACTGATCAGTGCAGGTAGTGGGGCACTTGTGAGTAGAATGAACACGACACTGGGGCTCAGTCCTGGGCCTCCGTCTGTATGTAATGTGTAAGATGTGTATTATCCGAGCAGGGCCCCTAGAAGCTCCATGTAACACTGTATTAGAAAACATGCCATGCTAGCTATGTGCCTGTTCCAGTAACCTAGCAAAGTGAGTCTTTAAATCCTAACAGCAGCCCTGTGCGGTAGGGACTTCAGTCATCCCTATTTTGTATATGAGGAAACGAGATTCAGAGGGGTTGAGTGACTTGCCCAAGGTGACACAGCTGGCTAGTGTCCAGAGCTTGAATTTTGTCAGTCTCCCTCTGGAGTTCATGCTTTGAACCAGTAACCTTTACCACATCCATGGCACTTAAGCAGTATTTGGGGCAGGAACATACATGGAGACTTTGGAGGCTGGTGCTCCAAAGGGAAAGGAGCAGATCCTCCAGGGAGTTTCCTGGAGCCAACGGATGAGACAGTAAAAGCCACAGAGACCAACCTCTAGGTTTAAGAAAAAGCGAGTAAAATGACTAATTCTCTAGTAAGACCACCAGATGACATTTATGGATTTATATTCTACACAATGTGTTGTTGTTCAGTCACCAAGTTGTGTCCGACTCTTTGTGACCCCTTGGACTGCAGCACGCCAGGCCTCCTCCCTGTCCCTCACTGTCTCCAGAGTTTGCCCAAATCCAGTCCGTTGAGTGGGTGATGCCATCAGCCATATCATAATGTATCTGAGGTTTATCCAGCACTGTTCTGTGTGGGTGCCGGTCTCAGCACCTCACGGCGCCTGTTTCGTGGGAGGTGAGCTCACTTGTGCAGAGCTGTTTTCATAGATACTTTTGATGTGTTCAGGAGTCAAACCCAAGAGGTCTCTGAGCACCCTGCCCCCCCCATAGAGGGTCAGCCAGCCTGGAGATGGGCTCCCTGTGAGCAGGAAGAGGCCCCCTGTGACCCCTGTGTGTGATTGGCAGGCAGACCCCTGCCCAAAAAGTTCATCTCCAGAGCAGGCCATTCTATGGCCAGAGCTTCCTCTGCAGCAGAGAGGTAAGCTGCGGGCCCTCCCCGCCTCCCATCTCAGAGGCAGAGGGAGCCCCACTCTTCTGCCTAGAGACACCGCCACCACCACAGCTCAGCCTCCACAGCCCAGCCTCCCTTGGGGTTGGTTGGCTGTGGCCGTGGACTGACCTGCAGCACCAGTGATGCACTGAAGAGGTCCCAGACAGAGGGAGGCACCCAGTGACTGGGGAGCAGAGCCCTCCTCCTGCCACGCTGGGCTCGGATGTGAGCCAAGTGAGTGGGTCTCCTGAGCCAAGACTCGGAGCTGATACAGCTCCTAGCCCGTCCCAGGGAGGACTCCGCCCAGCCCCTGAGCCAAAGCGAGGAGCTCCAGACCTTCCCGCAGCTGGAGAGGCTGTGTCCTTCTGCTTTGTGGATCCTCTCGGAAACTCAAGAAATGGGAGCAGGGGTTACCCTCTAGCATCTCGGCCCACCTCTCCCAGCTCCTTCTCTGACGGCAGGCCCCTCCTCTTAGACCCCTGGCCAGACGACTGCTTTGTCCTGCCTCAGGTTCTTTGCACTTTCTGTCTGCTCCGCACACCCTCCTCCCTCACCCACACTGCCTCTGGAGCTCATCCTTTGGATCCCCTCTGAACACCCCTTCCTTGGGGAAAACTTCCCTGACCCTCAGAATGGGGTCTGGTCACCGTTTTGTATTTCACTGTACTGGGCACACTTGTGGAAGGCAAGGACCATGGCTGCCCAAATGATGAATCACTGCCTGTTAACATATGGGTACTTCATAGTTGCTTAATGGTTAATAAATCAGTGCATAAAGACATGATTTTTGCCTGTCTCGGCTTAAGAAGAGCCCCCAGTTTGTGCCTGGAGTAAAGCCCGTGGTATTCCTGTGTCTATAGCTCTTTTAATTATTGTATATCATAATATATAATAATTATATTAATATAATTTAAATTACATAATGCAATAATTTAATTGCCTCCCATTGAACTCCATCCTGGAGCAGTGCAGTCGCACAGGAATTACTGCTGCATCAGTTACCTGCTTCTGGGTAATGTCTTAGACCAAGACTTGGGGTGCAACATCCAAGGCCGTCCAGCAGAGCCTGGCACAGATGTGTTACTGTCCCTTACAGTCAGCGATGTGGGCACCTCTCAGATACACAACTAAGAGGAATATCACCTTTTCTCAGAGCCCAGAAACACATGTCTGTTTCCCCTCCCCATCGGAGGATTTCTCTAGTCAGCATGCATCTCATCACTGATGACTATATATATTCTGGGGTCTCTTTCCTCCCGTGAAAGCCCTTCATCAGCTGGTGCTGGACCCCAATCGGGGTGGCCTCAGGATGGAAGGAGTGCGGTGCTCACAAGAGCTGCGGCTCACCTAGTGCTTCCTCTGTGCTGATTGCCTGTGTACGGCCTCTCTTCACCTTCTCAAGCCCCTGCGGAAGGTGAGGTGCACCGGCGAGGAAGACGCTGCCCCCAGGTGACCGAGTAAGAGGCACAGAATCAGCGTGGGTAGGCAGCTTGCCTAAACTCTCACAGCTAGTAAGTCCACTGGCTGGAACTCAGCTCTCACTGCAGGCTGACTGCGTGAAGATTAGCTCTGGGGCGCTTCTCACAGCAGGCGGCTATGAGACGTCAGGTGCCTTGCACAAGCTCTCTGCTCAAAAGCCCTGTCGGCTGTATTGGTCTGAATGAGCAACTGCAACGAAGCACCACGGTCTGGGTGGCTCAAACGACATTTATGTTCTCTGAATTCTGGAGGCAGGGAAGACCGAGATCACGTGTTGGCTGGGTGGTACCTCCTACGGCCTTGGTCCTTGGCGGTCAGGGTCATCTTCAGCCTGTGTCCTCACCTGGCATGTGCGTGCCTGTGCCCTGACCTCCACTTCTTACGAGGACACCAGTCCTGTTGGATCAGGCCCCACCCCAGTGACCGCATTTTGACTCGAACACCTCTCTAAAGGCCTGTCTCCACTGGAGGTGCTGGCGTTAGGGGCTGCACAGGAATCTGGGGTGCACACAGCCCAGCATCAGCTTCCTCTTTGCTCCTCCCTCCATGGGATCTGCTATGAAGCTGCTCATCTGATGTTTAATAACAGGGAGATGTCTGTCTTGGAAACAGTCAAATTGTTTGACATCAAATCATTTCTCTCCCTCCAACCAAACTGAGCCATTCTATTTGGGTGTGCGGCTGTGGTATGGTTAAATTCATCTCCAGAGCTGGTTGTAGAACCACTTTGGCAATGTTCTTGTGTCCACTGCCTGTTTGACCACCAAGTGTCTGAAAACATGTGTAGCGTGTCCCCTGTAAAGAGAAGATTGTGTTAACATGTCTCCTTCCGGCACACACACACACAGACACATACACACACTCACAACCCCCCCCCCCCCCAGTATTTTCCAAAATGCGTGTGAAGCACATTCTATCAGAGGAATTGATGCGTAGCTCATGGGGGGGAAATGTTTTTATTTTAATCAAATATGCTTGTGAAATATTATGCTAAGCAAAGTGGAGTAGATTTCCTTGCTGCTGAATTTCTTGGAGTCTCTAGTGTGCTGATATGTGATTTGTGAATCTCTGAGATGGCTTTAGAGCAGGGTTAGCAAATCATAGCTCTAAAGTACCAGCTAGTAAATATTTCAGGCTTCGGAGGTCACATGGTCTCTGTTGTACCTATTCAGCTCTGCTCTTGTCACCTAAAAGCACCATAGATGATATGGAAATGAATGGGCATGGCCCTGAACCCATAAAACTTTATTTATAAAAACAAGTGACAGGCCAGGCGCCCTTGAGCTGTAGTTTGCTGGCTCCGGTCTTAGAGTGTGAAGTGTTTTCCAAATGCATTAGGTCACGGAACTCTTTTTCAAGGAGTGTTCATGTTCCTCAGACCACACTCTTCCTGCAGCCAGCCCTGGACCCTCAGCCAGCCAGCACCTTCCCACCACTCCCTGTCCACTCTGTGCACTCAGGCCCTGATACTGTTTTATGAGGCTCATCTGTGAACTGGGCTAAATCATCTCAACCTCAGTGTAGACTTTATCCTAAGTAATCCAAACTGCTTTGGCTGGAAAATTAGCCAGGGGCCCACATGTGAGGTTGTTCAGTACCTTCAGACTCTTGAGATATCTTACCAGGTATGTTATCACAGCATTTAGTAACTCAGGGCAATTGTACGCTATGGAAAGGCTGTTTTTCTTCATTCAGATTAGCCGTGTCCCCATCCCACTGGCCTGTGTCTAGGTGCCTGTGCATCTGAGGAAGGTATGAGGGGAGATGCAGAGGAATGGTTAAATTGTGCTGGGTAGGGGGTAGTTAATATGGGTTTGCAGTTGTCAGCTACTTTCACTTACATTTAGAAAGTGTTTAGTCTTTGTCTTCCAGCCGATGGCTCTGGGTTCATTTTGGATGGAGAGTTTTGTGAAGGGGGGGGGGGACTGTTTGTATTAAGACGGACATGGATATAATCTTTCAAGGTATGAAATTTGTGCTGACTTGGTCCAAAACACAACCGCATCTGGTTATGTCTGGTCTCTACTACTCCAAAAATGTCCTAAATTCCAGACAACCTCTTGGGCTTAGAAATAAAAGTCATTAATCCTGCATTTGAATTTAATATTTGAAATTTTATCCTAATCTTTTTTTTTCTTCCACATGAATTAACTTTTGAAAAGTTGGAAAGAAACATGAGTTTTGTTTTTTTTTTTTTTTAAGGGAACATTCTTAACAAAAGGGTATAAAATTAAACTAGGTTTGACCTTTTGAGTTTAGCAGATTTTCCACCTGGTCTGAGCAGGAAATGGGCTTTGCAGTAGGAAAGCTTCTTTTCCTACTTTTGGAAAGGAGTACTGTATGCATTCTGGGGGTGGTACATCTCCTGGCTGAGCAGGAATGTGGGTTCTTCATTGACAGTTAATTGATAAGTTGTGAGATGGAGCATCTGGGTGGAGGGCCCATTCAGAGAAGGGTTCCTGCCAGCCCTGGTCCAGTCCCATCAAAAATATTTAAGCCCCCCTCTCCCCACCAAAAAATGCACATAATTCTGCAGGAATCTCACATGTGGGTGGACAGATCTATCTTGGGTTTCATCCGCTCAAGGCCAACTTCTTTCTGGCACGAGGGGTGCAAGCTTGGGGCACAGACCCAGCCACACAGATATTTCAAGTGATCTGGTAAAAGAGAAAATCTGGGAAGGAGGGAGGTCTGGGAGCCTGACGGTGGGTGGGAGGTGGGGAGCAGGAGGTCTATGGAGGGAAGGGGCCCCCACTTAGAGGCTGTCTCTTATACACATCTTGAATTTCTTGGAGTCTCTAGTGTGCTGATATGTGATTTGTGAATCTCTGAGATGGCTTTAGAGCAGGGTTAGCAAATCATAGCTCTAAAGTACCAGCTAGTAAATATTTCAGGCTTCGGAGGTCACATGGTCTCTGTTGTACCTATTCAGCTCTGCTCTTGTCACCTAAAAGCACCATAGATGATATGGAAATGAATGGGCATGGCCCTGAACCCATAAAACTTTATTTATAAAAACAAGTGACAGGCCAGGCGCCCTTGAGCTGTAGTTTGCTGGCTCCGGTCTTAGAGTGTGAAGTGTTTTCCAAATGCATTAGGTCACGGAACTCTTTTTCAAGGAGTGTTCATGTTCCTCAGACCACACTCTTCCTGCAGCCAGCCCTGGACCCTCAGCCAGCCAGCACCTTCCCACCACTCCCTGTCCACTCTGTGCACTCAGGCCCTGATACTGTTTTATGAGGCTCATCTGTGAACTGGGCTAAATCATCTCAACCTCAGTGTAGACTTTATCCTAAGTAATCCAAACTGCTTTGGCTGGAAAATTAGCCAGGGGCCCACATGTGAGGTTGTTCAGTACCTTCAGACTCTTGAGATATCTTACCAGGTATGTTATCACAGCATTTAGTAACTCAGGGCAATTGTACGCTATGGAAAGGCTGTTTTTCTTCATTCAGATTAGCCGTGTCCCCATCCCACTGGCCTGTGTCTAGGTGCCTGTGCATCTGAGGAAGGTATGAGGGGAGATGCAGAGGAATGGTTAAATTGTGCTGGGTAGGGGGTAGTTAATATGGGTTTGCAGTTGTCAGCTACTTTCACTTACATTTAGAAAGTGTNCCCCAGTATTTTCCAAAATGCGTGTGAAGCACATTCTATCAGAGGAATTGATGCGTAGCTCATGGGGGGGAAATGTTTTTATTTTAATCAAATATGCTTGTGAAATATTATGCTAAGCAAAGTGGAGTAGATTTCCTTGCTGCTGAATTTCTTGGAGTCTCTAGTGTGCTGATATGTGATTTGTGAATCTCTGAGATGGCTTTAGAGCAGGGTTAGCAAATCATAGCTCTAAAGTACCAGCTAGTAAATATTTCAGGCTTCGGAGGTCACATGGTCTCTGTTGTACCTATTCAGCTCTGCTCTTGTCACCTAAAAGCACCATAGATGATATGGAAATGAATGGGCATGGCCCTGAACCCATAAAACTTTATTTATAAAAACAAGTGACAGGCCAGGCGCCCTTGAGCTGTAGTTTGCTGGCTCCGGTCTTAGAGTGTGAAGTGTTTTCCAAATGCATTAGGTCACGGAACTCTTTTTCAAGGAGTGTTCATGTTCCTCAGACCACACTCTTCCTGCAGCCAGCCCTGGACCCTCAGCCAGCCAGCACCTTCCCACCACTCCCTGTCCACTCTGTGCACTCAGGCCCTGATACTGTTTTATGAGGCTCATCTGTGAACTGGGCTAAATCATCTCAACCTCAGTGTAGACTTTATCCTAAGTAATCCAAACTGCTTTGGCTGGAAAATTAGCCAGGGGCCCACATGTGAGGTTGTTCAGTACCTTCAGACTCTTGAGATATCTTACCAGGTATGTTATCACAGCATTTAGTAACTCAGGGCAATTGTACGCTATGGAAAGGCTGTTTTTCTTCATTCAGATTAGCCGTGTCCCCATCCCACTGGCCTGTGTCTAGGTGCCTGTGCATCTGAGGAAGGTATGAGGGGAGATGCAGAGGAATGGTTAAATTGTGCTGGGTAGGGGGTAGTTAATATGGGTTTGCAGTTGTCAGCTACTTTCACTTACATTTAGAAAGTGTTTAGTCTTTGTCTTCCAGCCGATGGCTCTGGGTTCATTTTGGATGGAGAGTTTTGTGAAGGGGGGGGGGACTGTTTGTATTAAGACGGACATGGATATAATCTTTCAAGGTATGAAATTTGTGCTGACTTGGTCCAAAACACAACCGCATCTGGTTATGTCTGGTCTCTACTACTCCAAAAATGTCCTAAATTCCAGACAACCTCTTGGGCTTAGAAATAAAAGTCATTAATCCTGCATTTGAATTTAATATTTGAAATTTTATCCTAATCTTTTTTTTTCTTCCACATGAATTAACTTTTGAAAAGTTGGAAAGAAACATGAGTTTTGTTTTTTTTTTTTTTAAGGGAACATTCTTAACAAAAGGGTATAAAATTAAACTAGGTTTGACCTTTTGAGTTTAGCAGATTTTCCACCTGGTCTGAGCAGGAAATGGGCTTTGCAGTAGGAAAGCTTCTTTTCCTACTTTTGGAAAGGAGTACTGTATGCATTCTGGGGGTGGTACATCTCCTGGCTGAGCAGGAATGTGGGTTCTTCATTGACAGTTAATTGATAAGTTGTGAGATGGAGCATCTGGGTGGAGGGCCCATTCAGAGAAGGGTTCCTGCCAGCCCTGGTCCAGTCCCATCAAAAATATTTAAGCCCCCCTCTCCCCACCAAAAAATGCACATAATTCTGCAGGAATCTCACATGTGGGTGGACAGATCTATCTTGGGTTTCATCCGCTCAAGGCCAACTTCTTTCTGGCACGAGGGGTGCAAGCTTGGGGCACAGACCCAGCCACACAGATATTTCAAGTGATCTGGTAAAAGAGAAAATCTGGGAAGGAGGGAGGTCTGGGAGCCTGACGGTGGGTGGGAGGTGGGGAGCAGGAGGCCTATGGAGGGAAGGGGCCCCCACTTAGAGGAATGGTGATTTGGGGTGTTGGGACTCTTGGAGTCAGGGGGTTGGGGAACATGCATCTAACCTCTGGCCCAGATTGCTGGGGGCTTCTGACAGACAGAGAGGGTTGGGGTTCTTGCCAGTCTGTTCACAGAGGGTCTGTATAGGCGGCCACCTGGGCCTGAATCCTGATTCCATTTTCTGTTGAGGGAAAGACTTTGGGCAAATTATATAACCTCTCTTAGACTCAGTCTCCATGTGTATAAAATGGGAATGAAATAGCACCTTCCTTGGAGGGCTTAAATGAGGTGATGCATCTCATGGTCAGCCTGAGCCTGGCACCCAGGCCTGAGCTTAAAGCAACACCCTTTTAACCTGGAAAATTCTTCCTTCTTGAGCTGACTATGTTCACCAAGGCAAAGGAAGGCTGGCTCCTCCCCTCGCACTACCCCCTGCCCTCTTTGTGACTTGTTTTTCCTTTCAGGGGTGGTCTCTATGCTGTGATGTCACTGCCTAAAAATGCCGGGCGCGGGCGTGGGGAGGCGGAAGGGGCACTTGCTGTGACTTCTCCCCGCCAGGCTCGCGCTCCCCAGGGGCCGCTCTGGCCACGGCTCAGGAGCTCCAGGCTCCTTCCCAGTGGAATTTATGATTCCCTCCTTGGCCAGAGATGGCTGGCTCCTCCAGAAATGAAGCAAAGCTGGCAGAAAGCTGAGGCCACAGCCCTGACTTCCTTTTTCATCCCTGATTCGTCAGGCGATGGAGGGGCCGGGTGGAGGGTGGTGCCCGCCAGACCTGGGCCCTGGCTGGCATTGCTTTCAGATGGCTGTGGGCCCTGGGCTTGGACACAAGGGGTTTGAACCAGCAGACTCACAAAAGCTCATCTGTGTCACTGGTTCTGTTTTAGGCAGATGAAGTGAGTGTTTCTGATCATGCAGGATGGAGGGGAGCTTAGGTGATACACGCCTGCGGATCTTAAGGCTTTGTTTAGATGATGATGCAGAGAAGGGGCTGGGGGAGGCAGGTGAGACATGAGCCATGGGTGCAAAACTTAAGGAGGCCCCAAACAAGCCAGTCATCAAGATAAATGCAACTTGAATGCAGCACTTGAACAATAAAAATGCAAAAAACAATGTGTGATGAGCAAAACAAGGCAGGGTCAGTGTTACCGATCGTTCCTTTTTGCTTCAGGCTCTAATGTGGCTGACTCGTGCTTTTGCATCATAAAAACATTTCTCACAAACTCACATTAAGGTTTAAAAAGTGAGTTTCTTAACAAAGGACACGAGACGTATTCCTACGCGTGTGGTTGTGGTGTACAGATGGCAAAGACTGCCCGACGGGAAGAGGTCCCACCCAGTTCAGGTGGTGGAGGGGAGGCCAGGGGCTAGCAGATGGGTGGGCATAGTGGACCCCTGTGGCCCTTGAACGCCTGCCCCCATGCCTGGGAAGTCATACTCACGCCATGAGTGTCCACCCCTTTGACCAGAGGCTCCCAGCTGGAGCCTCCTTGGGCCCCCCATTCTGGGCTGCTGTCCTCCTTGGGGACGCTAATGTCTGCTTTCTGCCTGAAGGGTGTGCAGTCAGTCCCTCCCCAGGGAAGATCTGGCTTAGCAGATGGATCCGGCCCCTTGGTTCTGCAGGGCTGTCTTCCTGTCCCTCTGGGGTGACTGTCACCTGCACGCCCTGCTCTTTCTGGACCATCTCCCCGCTGCTCACCCACTGGAAGCCCTCCAGCCTGGAGGGTAGGTGGGCCTTTGCAAGATGCCTGGCGGGGCCCAAAGCCATCCTTCATTGTGCCTGGGAGATCGTCCTTGGTTCCATGTAAGCCCTCCAGATCCCACAGGCAGTCTTTGCTGGAGCTCCTTGAGCACTCCATCCGTCCTTGGGCTCTGATTTAACTCAGAATCTCTGCCATTCACAGTGGATTCAGTGGCCTCAGATGGGGCCTTTGGTTGGAATGAGAGTGATCTTGTTTTTTGCATGTGGGAGGGGGCATGTCTAGCATCATTTCCTTTGGAGCTGACATTTTATTCCACAGTAATCTGTACATCTCAAGTAAGCCTGGCCCTGCTTCCTGGCCCTTGGACGGGGTGTGCCCTGGGCCCAACCACTCTGGGCACTCTATGCACCTCCTCTCCCACAACAAGGGCTACAGAGATGGACATGGGGCCCTCCTAAGCCAACCCTCGTCTTCCCCAGGCCTTTGCCAGCACTGTTGGGAGGCATGGCACCCTTCCCAGGGACCCCCATTTCATGGACCAATAAGACCTGAAGTTGCTGGGGTTCCCTTTTACTCAAGAACAAGATCAAGACAACTGGTATCAAAGAAGGAAAGGGACAGACTCCCAACAGCTTCCAGTCCAGGTGTGACTGAGGCCAGACCCACCCTGTCAGTTCTCCTAAAGTTAGGAGGGTCAGTGAATGGCCTTTGGGGTTAGGCTGGTTGATGGGTTTCTGGCATTGACATCTAGGAGTTCAGCTAAATTTCCAAACAGGAGTGAAAAACAAGAACGAGGTTTAGCAGAAGGATACTTGAGACTCAGAAGAAGAACTAAGCATTCAGACTGTAGGAAGGAGGAACCAGCCAGCAGTGGTCATCTTTATACCTGGACCCAGGGATTCCGGGTGCCTAGGGAAGCGTCCGTGTGCTGGCTCCAGTGATGCCCATTCCCACACAGAATCCCAGGAAGATATCACCTGAGTGGTCCAATCTGCGGCTGGGTAGCTGGGTGGACAGATCCCCAGGGACCTCCAGCCCCAGGGGAGAGGTGTCCTAGGGTGAAGAGGAGGCTGGGCACCACGCGTCCAGGTGCCTGCGCAGCCCGGGACACAGCAGCAGACAACACGAGGGCCGTTTTCTCTCTGTCTGGACTTGAATACCCTTGAAAGCTTTAGCTCAAAGGCCCAGCAGAGGGGCTACCAGGCCCAGCAGAAGGAACGTGGGGCTGGGGGTCAGACATTCCTGGTCCATCTTGGACGTGTGTGTCCTTCCACCATGGGCATTTCTAACCAGTAGTTGAGACCATGATGGTGCCACCCTCTCAGGGCTCCTGGGGTAACTATGTGAGATCAGGGCTCAGTAAAGCTGTTAACTTGGGCATAAGCCTTGTCCTCAAAAGTGCGTGTTTCCACCCAAACTGCAGGCATTCCCCTTGGGAGCATCCCTCCTCTCATCCCCACAGTGGCTGCAAGGCCATGTCGGGGAAGATGTGCTGAAGCCCAGGCTCCCCTATGACAAACATGAAGACCTGTCTCTCCTGTGACATTAACTGAAATTTAGATACTCTGATGAAACCAACCAAAAATATGGCTGAAGGAGTCTTTGTAGTCAAGCTATAACTGACATCCAAGAGAATCCCAACATGCAATCATCTTCTTGAATTGTTGTATAATAATTCAAAAAGCTAATTTTTGACTAAAAAAACAAACAAAAAAGAAAACATACTTCTCTCAATTAGAAAGGTTATTTGTCTGTCTTTGGCTGTGCTCAGCCTCTGTTGCTGCATGTGGGCTTCCTCTGGCTGGGGCGAGCAGGGGCTGCTTTTCTCCCTGCAGTAGCTTCTCTCGTTGCAGAGCTCAGCCTCTAGGGCATTGGGCTTCAGTAGTCACAGCACGTGGTCTCAGTAGTTGCAGCCCTCAGGCTCTAGAGCGTGGACTCAGTAGCTGTGGTGCATGGGCTCAGTTGCTTTGTGGCCTGTGGGATCTTCCCAGACCAGAGATTGACCCCATGTCCCCTGCACTGGCAGACAGATTCTTAACCTCTGGACCACCAGAGAAACCCTCCCTCGACTTTTAAGGGTTAGGAGTAATGGAAGGGTTGGTGTCTGACTCTCTTGGCTTGGAGATTAGACTTCATCACTGGCAACTATTTTCTGAGCAACTTTGGATAAGTTCCTATACCTTTTGAGCCTCAGTTTTCCCATCTATAAAAATGGGAGTAATAATAGCCTGGCTTCATGAAATTAAATGAGTTAGTGCATTTAAAGCTACTAGAATAGGTTGGCATGTAGGAAATAAGCAGTAACTCTTAGCTCTTATTACTGCTACCAATTAGTAAAGATTTGGACATGTCTAGCACTTTAAATGCCTAAATGGTATGTGCTCACTCAGAAGTAAGCTACATCCTGAATATAAAAAGGTCCCCATGCCTAGGTCTGAGCCATTTATAGCAATTCCTGTTTCCACTGTGGATTTCAGTTTTGCTGATATGGGGGGAAAATTTCAGGCCCTCTGCTGTATAAATTTAGTTAACATTTTATTGCTTGTGACTCTTTTATCACATGACTTTTGTTTCTCATTAAGTCAGTGAATGAGATTTACAAATAAGCCAAGTGAAATCTAATTAGGGTAGGGGCTCTTTCCTGAAGAATTAGTTCTCCTGCCGACCCACAGATGTTGGGAATTCAGGGAAAGCCATGCAGAGGACCCTTCGCTGCCTGGAAACGCTGAACCTGCATGCACTCACTTTGCATGTTGCACAAAAGCTGGTATAATTTTCATAGGTTTGTTTCCTGAAAATGAATATTAGTTGCCTCAAGGATCAAAACCAAAAATAGATATAAAGGACAATGGAATTGCCCTGGCAACGAAATGCCTATATTAAATGCAATTTGGCAATCCATGCTCGATGGGCCTATTATGAAAAAAAAGAAGAGATTTTTAGATTAATGGTAGGGTTTTCATTTTAGATTAATGTTAGGGTTTTGCTTATTGAAATGTTCTGCTTCCAAAGCATGAGAAAAATTAATTTATCTCAATCAAGTACCCACATATTGTTTACACCTGTGCAGGTGTGTGTTCACACACACACACATAAGTATACTTGTTGGGACTAAAATTACTGTTGTGTGTTTCCACAACTGGCCTTTCCCTGACCACTGGTGGGACTTCTGATTTTTTTCTCCTTAGGTTCTCTCTCTGTTGCCATTCTGTTTTGATCTTAGCAACCATTGGTGCCTAATGCCTTTCCAGTAATTCATGAGGGACTGCACAATAATGATGTTCTGATTCTGGTATTTTGTTTTCAGTTATTAGCTGGAGTAGGTTTATACAGAGATGCTTCCCCTTGTCTACCATTTGGTTACCCAGTGATGTGGTTCACACAGGAAAGAGGACACATGATTTAGTCTTTCATTTTGTTTACCTAGTTCTCAAGTTGATAAATAGATTGCTTGCAATTCTCAAAAAGTAATCAATTTGAATTTTTAAAAAATGATTATGAACTTGCAGAGCTAAATATAAGTAGTGAATTTCAATGCACTGCAATTCAGTGATGGACCCAGCTTTGGGTCTACATAAGCTTATGAATCCACGGGCCCATCATAACCTCCCCAAGCCTCAGTTTTCACTTCTGTGACGTGGGACTAATAAGACTCACCCTCTAACATAATTGTTTGAAATGTGGCAGTGTCTATGAGTATTTAACAGAAAGCCTGGTGTACAGTAAATGCTATATAAATATATATTTTTGTCATTGTCATCACCGAGATAGAAAGGTTAGTCACCCTTAGAGCAATTATTCATGCAATTGTTTTATTATCTTTCTCCCCTACCAAGCTGCCAGTTCCACTGGGCCATAAATTGTGTCTGTTTTGGACGGAGATGAAAGAGCAGCTTTCCTGCTGGTGGTAGACAGAATAATGGCCCCCACGATGTCTGTGTGCTAATCCCTGCACCTGTGGATTTGTGACCTGACCTGGCAGAAGGGCCTTTGCAGATGTGATTAAGTTAAGGACCTTGAGATGGCAGAGCACCCGGGATTATCCGGGAGGTGGGGGCATGGATTAATAATTCCAGGGAGCACAGGATTGACAGCAGGGGACATGGGGAGAGGGTCTAACAAGGAGCTTAACCTAGTCTATGGCTCAGACAGGCAGCCCTGAGAGTCAGGTTCAAGGTAAGATTTACAGGATGATGGAGTTGGCCTGTGAGAGAAGCGAAGAAGGAGCATGCCAGGCAGACAGACCAGAGCGCAGACCCCATTCTGATTCTCAGAACAGATGGTGTGGTGGTGTCAGTTCCGCATTATGCAGAGGGGTAGATTGTCTCCAAGAGAGGCTGCCCATGGGCCCAGGCAGCGCTGTACACCCTCAGAGGCGCAGGAAGGAAACTCTGGGGCTTTACATGAATCCCATGTATCTGTTTCAGCCAGCCCAGATCCAGAAGTAGTGGGGTCCAGTCTTTGAGAGCCATCACCCTAAAGCCACAGAGTCCAGCAGGGGACGATGTGGGGGGTGGCATGGATAACAAGGCTTGAGGAGCTGGTATGAGCAGGCAGACACTGCCCAGCCTCATCACCGGCAGCCACAGCTCTGAGCTCCTAAAGGGCCCCTGAAGAGGAAACATTCCCCCAGCTGCTTCAGCCACGCGAGACGTTTGTCCGTCTGTGTTTTCCTTGCAGTTACTGAAATCCTCTGGCTCATGTTTATTGCCAGTTCCAGCTCGATTTTCCTTAAAATGTTGAAACCTCACTTTTTGCTGAGCGATTTTCAGTTTGAGGCCAGTGTCAAATTAGAGGCCTCCCTCCAACCCCCGGCAGGGCCTGGCAATGGGGACTCACACCTACTCAGGACATTCAATCCACTTTGTTCTGCTCAGTACAAGCAGCCCAGTCAAAAAATCCTGATTTACGGTGCCGCTCAGGCTTCCTGTTACTCTAAACCGCGAGCGTTTCAAGCCGCACCCGTGTCCCTGGCCAGCGCAGCTGCCTCCCGCCGCCTCCCTTGTATCGCCAGTCTCGCGCTTATATAATGTCAGGAGTAGGATAATGGACTTTCCAGGGCTTCGGGTCGTCCCAAACTGCATCCTCCCTTTTTTGAAAGAAAAGGAGGTTAATTCACATAACATGGAATGAACTCCCCTGAAGTGAACAATTCAGTGGCAATTTAGTGTGTTTAGCACAATCAGCACCTCTATCTTGTTCTGAAATATTTCCATCACCCCAAAAGGAGACCCTGTGCCCATCAGCTGTCACTCCCCATCCCCCTGCACACTTCATGTAAGTGGAATCCTACAGTGCGTGGCCTTTGGTGTCTGGCGTCTTTCATTTAGCCTGTTTTTGGGGTTCTCTGCCTTGTACTGTGTATCTGTTCTCAATTCTTTTTTATGGCTGAATAGCATTCCATGGTAATATGACTACAGTTTGCTTATTCATTCATCCATTGGTGGACATTTGTGCCGTTTCTGTCTTTTTGATTATTATGGAAAGTGCTGCTGTGGACATTCATGTACAAATCTTGCTTGAGAACCTGTTTTTACCTCTCTTGGATCTGTACCCGAGAGTGGAATTGAAGGGTCATATGCTGAGTCTGTGTTTGATTTTTTGAGGAACCTCCAGGCTGAGGAGGCTGGGAGGGCTTCCTGGGGGAGGTGAGATCTAAGTTGGCACTGAGGGATGAGCAGGCATCGCTGGAGGTGGTGTGGGTGGACAGTGAAGCTCAGGGGTGGTGGCAGCAGCACCCAGCGCCCTAGAGGTTTGTCTCTGGCCTCTGGGCTGCCAAAGCCTCTCCCTCCAGTGCCAAGGGCACCTGAGTCTGACCACTTTTGGCCCCCTTCAGGACCCATCCCGGGGAGGTCTTGGCATCCCCACGGAGGGAGGTCTCCCCTGGCAGGGCATAAGGCCCTCGGGCGTTCCCTGCTGCTGGCAGATGAGAGTTCCCACCCTGCTGCACCATGCCCATCCAGCCAGTCCCACGCTGGAATGGGAGGGACTCTGGATCCCAACAGGTTTGGTTTCCAGCCATGGCTCTGCCATTTCCTAAGCTGTGTGGCCTCAAGCAAGTGTCTCTGCCACTCTGACCCTCAGTGTCTTCATCTGAAAAAAAGAAGAGAGTCACACCAGATAGGGAGAGCTTGCCTAGCAGGGACCCGCCTGAGCTTTTGCAGACAACAATGGCTCACTAATCCCATGTCATGGGGAGGCCGTGCTGGTATTGTCCAGACCTCACGGGTGAGCACACCGAACAGCAGAAAGGTTAGGACACCTGCCCAGGGCCACACCCCTTGGAAAGTGGGAGAGCCGGGCTCTGAGCCCTCATCCTCCTGATTCTCACGCTATGCATCTTCACTGAGGCTGTTAACATTTGGCGTCATGATTCCTTATGAAACGTCTACTCAAAGGCAGACAGAACAGGATAATAAATGTGTTTATCACACCACCCCACAAGCCCCAGAAACCCTCCTCCCATGCCAGTCCTGCCAGTCCTCACACATGTCCAACCACTTCCTTCTCTCTTGGTTCCATTTGAAGCAAAGCCCAGACACCCTGTCGTATCATTGGTAAATATTTCAGTGTCTCTGAAAGGCGATTGCACTTCTGAGTGTTTGTCTATCCCCCTGCACTGTGTGTTCTTTTTTCATCTGAGACCTGGAGCACAGGCTTGGTCCAGAGGGCGCTTGCCCAGTGTTGCTGAAGGGTGAGCGGGTGAAGGCGTGAATGAGCCAGGGCCAGGAGTTCTCGCTGTGGATCCTCGTGGTGGGAGTCACTCTTATCTCCCTGTGAGCTAATCAGGAAGCCTCGCTGCCCTGCTCCTGGGGAAGCCGAGACCTCCTTGGATCGCCGGCCTGGAATCCCTCAGGGGAAGTGGGTGACAATTTATGACACGGATAAGCGCTCATAAGCCTCAAAGGAAAACAGTGTGTGTGTACCCAGAGCCTCACATCCAGCCTGGTCAGAGGCCCTGCCCACCAGGCTTGGGAACCTGCCGCCCAACTAACTGGGGCCAAATTGGACCAGAGTGTGGGGGGGTGGAGAGCCAACCCACCGCCCCCGCCCCAGCCCCTGTGGCCTGCCTATGTGGGGGAGTGTGCTGGTGCAGCCCCCGCATCTGTGGAGGAGCGGCCGCTTGTGAGGCCTGGTGGTCGCGCCAGACCGTGTCCTCACTCAGCGGCTGGTCAGGAGTGTGGTGCTGCCTCCCGCAGGGACGTATGAACTTGCAGTGGAGGGCAGATTGAGGGAGAGTGTGCATCTTCCAGCCCACATATCTGCTCTGTCTCCGTTCTCTTTAATGTTCCACTCCCCTGTGCAAACACCAGACACCTCGGCCGCTGGCGCTGGCCACTGGCTCCAAGGTGCATCTCCGCTTTTCTCCGTGTCTTCGTCCTGTCCACTGCTATCACTCATATTGGCTCCTGCTTCTCAGTTTAGGCTGGGACTTCCAGGTCTGCGGCGGGCTTCAGGAACAACATATCAAAGTTCCTGGGAAAATACAAGAATTTCTGAAATTGTAAATTACATTCTTCGGCGCTTATAGTGTCTTGAATAACAATGAAAGACCATAATAGTAAACGGTAAATCATTTTCTGGGGTTGGATTATATGAGAAGTTTCATTCAAAGCTTTTTTAAATTAAAAAATGCAATGGTAAAGCATACATTATTACTGTTTTAAATCAATATATTTTGCCAATATTATGTATTCAATAATTGAATTTCACGTTAATTTGCACCTTATTCAGATGTCTGATAATAGAAAATATTAAAAGAAAGACATATTAATACAAAGTAAAATGTCAAATAAAATCATTTAACAATTGTGGTACCACACATATTTAGTAATTAAAACGTATTGGTCTTGATGTTGAAATCTTAAAAACAGTCTACTAATGGCCCTATCTGAAGATCTTGATGTTCGTTTTTAAACAGATAATCCAGACTTAGAAAGTTTTCCTTGATCTGATATCTACGTTGATTGAATGGCTAAGACTGCATCCGAAAGCATTTGCAGTCTGGGCCTTAAGTACATGCTGGTTTATATAAATTAAATTCCCTTTTTTAACACTGAAAAAATTTTATCCGCTGGCCCAATTGTGGTTGCTGTTGCAATGGGCTTTAATGCATTCATGGAAGGTCAGTTTCTGATTTCACTTAGAGTGTCTGCAGTGGCATCCCCCACTTCTGCTTGCATTTCATCTGCTGAAGTGTTTACAAAGATAAGTGGCCTGCCGCGAAAACCCATGCACCAGAAATGCTGCCAAATCCAGCCCGTCTAGAAACATTAGCAGCTCTGCACAGAATCATGTCAGAGTTACCAAGTTAAGGCCTTATTTTGCTTCCATGAATTGTTATTTCTTGGAACACCACTCATGTGACTTGAACACATATAAACTTACTGATATGTAATTTGCAAGAATGACTTGCCCCACAGCTCACAGTTAGGACAGGACAGGGTGGGGATACCTCCTCTCCCGTCGCGTTCCTGCCGCAGTCCCTGGGAATTCTGGCTTTACCCCCAGGGCTGCCCCTGGTGTGCGCCGACTTCTCACGCCCGCTCCTGGTCACAGCCTCCTGGCCTCCTGCCTGCCCCTCCACTGCCCAGCCCTGCCCTTTCCCCAGCAGCCGGGTCCTGCCGGATCAGACCCCGTAGTCCTCACACCCAGGAGATGCCTACAGTGACCAGATGGGTCTGCTCCATCCTGCAAAGATCCCAGCCTTCTCCAGTGGTGTAGCTGTCTCTGTCTCTCTCCCTTCCTCCCTCCCACCCAGGACCCATTCCTTCCTTTTAAATTAATAGAGTTTAATTTTTAGTGTAGTTTTAAGTCTGCAGAAAGTTGAGTAGTACAGAGAGTTCTCATACACAGTTTTCCCTGCCATTAACATCTCGCATTTGCGTGACGATTTGTAACGGGTGATGAAGTAACCCTGATAGGTTATGACTAACAGAAGTCCGTAGGGTTCACTGTTGGTGCTGGACATTCTGTGGGTTATCCACTTACAGTGTCATACAGACAGCTTCACCTCCCTAAACATCCCGTTTAGAAAGGTGGGAGGACCTTTGAAAACATGCTATCTTTCCGTAAACGTCCTAGCACGGCGCCTGGCATTCAGCAGACACTCACGGACGTCTGGCAGCCCCTTCCTAATGGGGATGATCCCTCCCAGGTTCTCGACCCACCCAGGACCCGCTCTGCCCGCTGGATTACTCTGTCCCCTACCTGGGCCTTGTCAGCAGGAAAGCGCCGCGCGAAACAGCGTTCTTACTGCTCAGATGCCACCGGGGAGCGGCTGCTGTGACTCCTCCCGTGAAAGGATGGCTTGTGTGGGTTGTTGACTTTGGGTTGGTCATTAACGGTCCCACTGGGTCCCGACAGCACAGCTCCCAGGCAGGCAGCTCAGGCAGAGATCTGCCACCGATGACAGGGTATAGAAAACAAGGAGTGACAGCCGGGCCGTTGAGCTCTAGCAGCTCAAACAGCACCAGCGGTGTCGGTTCTTGGTGGCTGCTCCTCCAGAAGGTGGCTGGAGTCTGGCCGTCCTTGCTCCTGCATTCCTTTCTGAAGGAATCAGCCCGGAGTGGAGCCCATGGCATTTGCGGCCAGGCTGTCACGATTCCCAATGCAGAGGTGGATGAAGAGGCAGGTGCCTGGGGCTGCAGGGAGTGATGGGCGTCAGTTGATTGCCCACTGCTGCCTAATGAGCCATCCCAGTTTAGTGGCTTTGAACAACGACCTCGTGTTTCTCCCTATTGTGTGTGTGCCCAGTGGTTCGGCAGCCCACGTGGTATGTCGGGGTCACTGGCGGGATGCCTTCAGTGGATTAGACTTTGCAGGACCTCACCACGGTCGTGCCTGGGGCTCCTCCGGGTGGGCTGCTGCAGGGTCCCACGCTGGGCAGGCCAGGACTCGCTGCCTCACCGTGCAGCGCACAGCCTGTCCCCCCGCTGGGCACCGGCTGGCCCGCGGGGCCTCGTTTCTTACACCCTGGTAGTCAAAGGCATGTCCGTCACCCGTGGTGTCGGGATGGGGTCGCTTGTCACCTGACAGCCCAGGAATGTAAGTGATAGATCAAAGCTTCTTCCCACCTGAGCTGAGGACACTGGCAAGAGAATAGAGTCTTTGTTTAAAAGAAATATCAGAGCTGGTGTTGTGCAGCATGGTGTGTCTTTTGAGAAATGCAAGCTCACCACCCCACATGGTGGCCCAGGGAGGTGGCCCTCATGCCATATTCTTCACCTCCCCTTGAGGCATCCCCTGGAGGGAGCTCAGGGCAGGGGACTGTCCTTCCCCTGGGCCACACAGCTTGTGAGGCCAGGAACCACTGGGATTCATCACGAATGCCCCTGTGGGTGCATCACGTCACCTCCCGAAACCTCAGGTCCCTCATCTGTCAGATGTGGATGCACACGGCCCCTGCCTTGTGTGGTGTGTGGGACTCTCCATTAGACTGCCCGCTCTGGGGGGCAGGCACCCCTCTGTCTCACCCGTCATAGTTCTCCCAGCTCAGGAAGTGTTCAGTAGTCAGGAGGCTGCTGTAACAGGGCACTGGCCCTCGGCATTTATCATCACCCTCATCGTTACTGCGGTTATTACTCTTTCTTTCCTATTCGTTGAGGACCTCAGGTGGTGGTGGTATAGTCGCTCAGTTGTATCCGATCTTGTGACCCCATGGACTGTAGCCCACCAGGCTTCGCTATCCTTGGGATTCTCCAGGCAAGAATACTGGAGTGGGTTGCCATTTCCTTCTCCAGGGAGGACCTCAGGCACCTTTCAAATCCATGAAGCCACTTGGCGCTCTCCGGCAGGGGGCAGGCAAGCCAGTGCCTGTAGGCCACAGGCAAGCCCCCACTTGCTTTTGTAAATAAAGCTTTGTTGGGACCTAGCTGCACCCCTTCATTCATCTGGGGTCCATGGTTGACCTTACACTGCAACAGTGGAGACCATGGCCTGCAGAGTCTAAACTGTTTACTCTCTGGTGCTTTCTAGAAAAAGCCTGCTGGCCCTGGACTAGGGCCTGTGGCCAGGAAGGGGCCGCGGGTGCAGCCTCTCTGGTCCTGTCTTGCTGAGACAGTGTTAGCCCCAAGGGCTGGCTGGAGGAGGAGTGAGGGAGAGCAGGTTGGTGGGGAGGAGCAGGAGGAGAGGCCTGGGAGGAGCGCACCCAGAGCGGGATCCATGCCCCTTCCACCTGCTGAGGATGCTGCGGAGCTGCCTGGAAGGTTCTCTCAGCTCCACTCAGTTGTTCTCATACGTGATATGTGCAGCTTTGTCTGGAAGAAATACAGAGGGAACGCCAGGAGAGTTGTCCCTATTCTGTTCCACCCCCGAGCCCCTCTGCTGTTCACTGGCCTGCAGGGCCGGGAGACTGGCCTGTGTGGGCAGGTCGACCACCCACAGGTGCCCCTGCACAGGAATGGACGGGCTCATCCCAGCCTCTCCCAGGCCCCGTGGGCTCTGGGCCTCCAGCTCCAGCTCAGCAGGCTGGGGACTCCTCCTCTCTCTCTGCTTTGGATGAAATATTAGGGAGGGAGGCTGTGATTGCTGTCACTGGGAGAGAAGACCCAGCCTGGCTCAGGGACGCACTCGTCCCAGCCCTCCTGGGGTCTCTGCCAGCTGCCCAGAGCCGCTGCCTCAGTTTACCTGCCACTGGGGGAAGGGGGTGGGGGAGTGGCCGGGTTCCTGGCGCCCTCCTGGATTTTCCTCTCTCATGCTCTCCCTCCTGGAAGTCTTCTGCGCCATGCCTCCCCTGCCAAGCGGAATGCTGCTTCTGGCCGGCTGCGGGGTCAGCTTCTCCTCCGGCTGGCCAGTTCACAGACTGCCGTCTCTGCCGAGCCACCCACCACGATCCCGACACACAGGAGCTCGGACGTGTCATGTAAAATAAGAAATATAAGCCACGGTGACCCTTTCTCCCGAGGAGATGGGGAGAGAAAGCCCACAGTCCAGGAAACAAGAGCCAACAACATTTCCAGCTGGAGTCTCACAGTCTGACAGCTTTAGGTGCTCTGGGAGGGGAGGCCACAGGGCCAGGCTGGGCAGTGAGGCCCTGGAGGTGGGTCACTGGGATGGGGGGAATGTGAGGGAGTGAGGAGATGGTAGGACGTGATGTCAGGGAGATATGGGGTGGTTGGGGGCACATTGACAGAGGTAGGGTGGTTGCGTCCACCCAGGAGTGGAGGCCGGGATTCCCTGGGCATGAGGACAGCGGGAATCAGCAACCTCAGCAGGCGGCCAAGTTCTTCTCTCTCTGGTGGAGCCAACATTTCATTTGCTGACTCAGGTTAGCATAGCTATAGACACTTACAGACTCTGTGATGGCTAAAGGGGTACAGAGGGCAGGTGACAATGGAAAAGACACTCGACTGGAAGTCAGGAGCTCCGAGTCCACACTCTGGCACTGAATTCCATGCGCCAGTTACTTCCAATTAGTTGCTGAAATAATTGAGGCTCAGAGAGGGCAAGTGTCTTGCTTAAGGTCACAGAACTTATAAAGGGTGGCAAGGGGGATCTGAACGTAAGATGGGCTCTTGGGATTAAATGACACTCAAAAGATCCCTTATCAGGGTCTCTGACCTTTGACCACCCCGTAACCTCCTTTCCAGAGAGAACAGAGTTTCTCAGCTTCTCTGGGTCTGACCCTGCAGGAAAGGTCGTGAAGAGTGTTTCTTGTTGCCCATGGAGCTGAGGATGGACCCTGAGTCTTGCTTATTAAACTCATGCATCCTGAGAATCTTTAAAACAACTTTACAGTTACCTATTTTACATACCATTCAACCATTTCAGATATATGATTCAGTGATTTTAGTAACTTCACTAAAAAATGTGGCGCAGCCATCACCAATGGTGAACATTTAGAACACTAAATGGTGAATTTACAACATTTAGATATTTTGTACCTTCATAAACATTTTAGAATCTGCTTGTCAATGTCTGCTAAGAAACAAAACAGAAAAAAAAAAACAAAAAAACCACCCTAGCATTATGATGGAATTGCTTTGACTCGACAGAGAGTTTGAGAGAACACTCACTTTAATAGTGGTGAGTCTCCCAACCTGTGAACCTGGACCATCTCTCTATTTAGGTCTTTTCTCACTTCCTTCTGTAGCTTTTTAATTTTCACTCTCCAAGTCTTATACTTAAAAAAAAAAAA
>SJYV01008537.1:720637-734984 GCA_006410875.1 Neotragus pygmaeus | reverse complement strand
CACCCTAGCATTATGATGGAATTGCTTTGACTCGACAGAGAGTTTGAGAGAACACTCACTTTAATAGTGGTGAGTCTCCCAACCTGTGAACCTGGACCATCTCTCTATTTAGGTCTTTTCTCACTTCCTTCTGTAGCTTTTTAATTTTCACTCTCCAAGTCTTATACTTAAAAAAAAAAAAGATTCCTCAGTATTTTATTCTTGTCATCTATTAGTAAAGTTAATTTACTTCTTCCTTCCAATCAGGGTGCTTTTTACTTCCTTTCCCGTTGATGGTGCACCCCTGGGCATTTGCCGTTGCACCTGAGAGAGGTGGGACCACTCAGCCTCCCCCTGGTCATGTGCTTCTCCTCCTGCAGCCTAATATTCACGCTGAGGTTGCTGGCTGCACCCCCTGCCACCCTCAGGAGGCTGGTGGAGTGACTGGGTGTGCATCCTGGCATGATCATTTGCTGGCTGTGTGACCTCGGGAAAGCTGCTAACCTCTCTGTGTTCCAGCCTCCCGCCTCCAGGCACAGCGGTGCCTGACGCACAGCCACCCCTTGGCGCGTGTGGGCTGTTCCCATTGCCCTTTGGGCTCACAGGTGGACTTTGGCACATGTCGAGATCACTGCTGATTTGGAATCTTGTCATCTCACTGCGTCTCACTCTATACGTGAAGAAACAGACAGAGAGGATGTGTCCGAGGCCCCTGCCTTTCTGACGGTCATAAGCCCACCCCGGTGACTGCAGGGTGGCCCACTCTTCCCTGAGTACTTTTCATTTCGGATTTCACTCCTGATCTCCTGTCCAGCACCCCTGTCCGCCCATATTTAAAATGGATTACGCGGCAACACATAAACACAATTAAATTATAGCCGTCTGGGTACCTTTCCGTCCAAACAGGGGCTCGTTGTCTGCTGCGAAAGCCATCACCGCCTGCCTGACTGCATTCTGGCTCACGTCTCCTGAGATACCGCTCCGTGATAAATCACTGGCTTGGCCTTTTTCCCTAAAGGAAGGCTTGCAGCCTCCTCCTGCCCTGGCCACAGGCCTCCTTCAGCCCCGCGCAGGGTCCTGCCTCTCACGCAGAACCCCAGTGGCCTCAGGAGAGTTGACTCACGCCCAGAGCCTCACTCGGGGCCTGCTCTTGCCAGCCACTGAAGAGACGCCCTCCGCTCATATCCCCGGGCCTCAGGCAGGGTTTGGTGTGTGGTGGATGTTAAACAAACATTTGTTAATGGAAGGGAAACAAATTATTTTTAGACCTTTACTTCCCTGAAATTGCAGTTTCGAGTAGGGTAGTCGGGAAGGCCTCTGGAGACCATGCACCCATGCAAGACAGGGTGTGAGGAGGGTGGCGGAGGGAGCAACGTAGGTCTCGGGGAGGTTATGGGGGTAGACCTTTCAGGATGGGTCCCCGCACTGGGACCCTCAGCTAACCAAAAGCGAGAAGCTTCACCCCCAGAACCTCTCAAGGCAGTTGCTCTGGGCAAGGGTAGATGGAGAAGGACCCCAGAGGGCTCTGCCAGGGCTCTCGTGTGAAGGACAGCAGTGCCCACTCAGTTGCTTCTCAGGGGGCCTCAGCAACAGGAATCGAGAGAAGACGGGGGGCAAGCTCCAGAGGCAGGGAAAATGGAGCCGGCAGTTTCTGATAGCGTGATGAGGGTGTGCGCATCTGTGACACCCAGGCCTGGCCTGCCCTTGCCCTACGGATGCCCAGGGGGGGCAGGCGTGTGAGGGTACCTCTCCAGGCAGCAGCTGAAGGGGCACGAGAGGCCTCCAGGGAGGGAGAGCCGTGTGCAGGCTGAGTGCCCCCCTGAGCCGGCGGGAGAGTTCACAGCCAGGCCTGCTGGAAGCCCCGAGTGGGGCCCAAGATGCGTGCCGGGTACCTGCCGGCGCTCAGCCACCACCCGGAAGAGGGAGTGCAGCTCCCATCGTGGCGTGGGATCCCTCACCTGTGCGTCGCCACCCTCTCACTGGGTGGCTGCGTTGCCCCCGAGAGGAAGAGAAGCTGATTTCTGGCCTACCAGGGGTCTCTGTTTTGTCTCTCCTGGGCCTGCAAGTCAGTGCCTGGCTTGGCTCAGCTCAGCTGAGCCGCTGAGAGGAGCTGCCAGGAAAGAATACGCGCTTGCTGAGGTGGAGTGTTCTCGGCCTGGGCACTTTCTGAGGCCCATTTGTGGGGAGAGGAAGCTGGTGGCTGGCTGAAACCAGAGCCAGTGCAGCTGGGCGGTGAGAAGCAGACTCGTCAGGCACACAGGCCCTCAGTGTGGGCGAGGCCGGTGCCAAATGCCCTCCTGCTGGGTCGGGGCCTAGCGGCCTGGGTGGGGGTGTTCAGGTGGTTACAGGGCTGGGCCGGGAAGGAGGCCACTGGCACTGAAGACATGTCACTTTGGGGAGAGGGTGGTGCCGTGGAAAAGGACTCTTTTGGTGTCCGAGAAATAAAGAGGTTTTTGTGCGAGGGCTGATGACAGATGCCAATTCCCTGTCAGGTGGAAGGACACCCGCCTGCCCCTCGACTCAGGCTCGGTCAGAAGGTGTGGATTTGGGTCCCCTAGCTACTTCTGGACAGGTCCAGAGTTAAGGCCACAGTCCTGGTGCCCTAACTGGGACCCCCACCCCACAGGACTGTGGCCTCCAGCTGCAGGGCCGTCACACTGTTGGTGTGGGTGGTTACGGTATCGAGGCCTTCTCTGGAAATGCAGAGCATCAGACCAGGACACCTGCCTCCTCTCACCCACGCCCAACATCAGCCGTAATCGTAAGACCCAAACACCAGGAGTTCATCTTTTCTTTTTAAAAACTACATTTGTTTTGAGTGGACTTTTTTTTTTTTTTGAGACATTTTAGGTTTATAGAAAGTTGGTGGAGCGTACAGAGTGTGTTTGGACCCCTCCTTCAGTGCCCCTGTGCTGACAGCTTCATCAGTGGGCACGTCTGTTACATGTTCTCTGGCTTTGCACACTTGATAGACGCGTAACATTGGGTGAGCTCCAGGTGTACAGTGCGGTGATTCAATGCACGTGTGTATTGCACAGTGATCACCACAATAAAGGTTAGTTAGCACCTCCATCACCTCACATGGTTACCACTTCCTTCCTGTGGCAAGAACGTTTAAGATTCACTCTCTCAGCCGCTTTCGAGTATATCATGCAGTGATGTCAACTGCAGGCAGCGTGCTGTGTGTTGGACCCCGGAACTCACCTCCTTCCAACTGAAGTTTGTACCCTTTGACCAGCATCTCCCCATTTCACCCATCCCCAGCCCCTGACACCACAGTCCATTGTTTGCGTCTGAATTTGGCGTTTTCAGATTCCATGTATGTGTGATATCACACAGTATTTGTCTTTCTCATTTCGCTTGGCAGAAGACGCTCCAGGTCCATCCGTGTTGCTGCAAAGGACATCATTCCATTCTTCTTTGTGGCTTAGCAGTATTCCATTGTGTACATACATACCATATCTTCTTTATCCATTCCTCCACCCGTGGACTCAGGCCGTTTCCATGTCTTGCCTGTTGTGAATTGGGCTGCTATGAACGTGGGGTGCAGTGTCATACTGGCATTCTGGTTTCATTTCCTTTGCATGTATATGGTGGGTTCATTTTATGTGTTAATGCTTTTCCAACCCCCAGGGAACAACTGGATAAAATTCATCTAGGCCAGTTGTCGGAGAAGGAAATGGCACCCCACTCCAGTACTCTTGCCTGGAAAATCCCATGGACGGATGGGCTTGGTAGTCTGCAGTCCATGGGGTCGCTGAGTCGGACACGGCTGAGCAACTTCACTTTCACTTTTCACTTTCATGCATTAGAGAAGGAAATGGCAACCCACTCCAGTGTTCTTGCCTGGAGAATCCCAGGGACAGGGGAGCCTGGTGGGCTGCCATCTCTGGGGTCGCACAGAGTCGGACACAACTGAAGCGACTTAGCAGCAGCAGCAGCAGGCCAGTTGTTGTACACAAGCCATCTCAGAGTCACATTTATAAATTAAATGAAAAAAGAGACTTAAGTGCTGCTAAGTCTTAAGCATGTTCTTTGTCAAGCAACAGTCTGCCTGGGGAAATTGCCTACATGTTTCTTATATGCTTTTATTTTTTAAAAAAAGAAAGGGGAGGATTGAAAAGCAGAATTCAGAAATACCTAGTGAATTCCAAGTCAGTAATTTAGTGTCAAATATGAAGCCATTTTCTAATGGACTCTGGTCTGCCATGCTGGTTCTCTCCAGAGAACAGACAGTGGGCGGACCTGGAACCTCTCCTTTCTGGCGACTTCCCCTGGAGGTTCATCACTCTGCCTGTAGCAGGTTCTGTTCGGGTCTGTGTGCTCGTGGAGAATTGCTTTGATCAGTCGCATTTGCAGTCCAGGGGAGATATCGATACTTTCTGTGCAATTCACTGCAGACTTGTGGCATCGGGACTGGACTCCTTACAGTGTATTTTAAGGGCTATATCATTTTTTTTTTTTCTAAATGAACGTGAGCAAGCAGATGAAAATAAAAATAAGGTGAATTAGAAGTGTGTGACCTGAGCTGCCCCCTTAAATTCTAGGAGTGAGAGGGCCGTGTCCAGAGAGGCCGATGAGCGAGCAGCACATGAACAGAATCCGAGGGTTCACCTGCAGCATGAGGAGAGGTCAGCCTGGAACCGCTGGCGGTGGAGACTTGGGGCAGGCCAGCCTGCGGCTGTGGAGGGGGCAGGGTGGGAGCTGGCCATTGCTCTGATCCATGCAGATTGTCCCCGAGCTGGGCACCCGTGTCTTCTCCATGGAGCCAAAGGTGCACAACTGCTTTCTGTGAGTGTTTCCTCCAGGCCCTCCTCATTTTACGGGACCCTCTCAACAACCGCGCAGCCCAAGGAGGCCGTGGTTAGATCCTCCTCCCGCGGAGATGGGTGAACTGAGGTCAGAGCGCTCGGTGAACTGAGGTCAGAGCGCTCAGTGACCTGATCAAGCCCATGCAGCTTAGAGAGCTGTCAATGAGCACACTTGAGGCTCTAAAGAGTCCTGCAGGCAAGCCAACGGCGCACCCCACTTGGAGGTCTGGAATCCAGCATCTCCCATGAGAGCTGCGTGCAGACGAAGTGCAGGCGGAGGCCAGTGTAGACACATAGCCTCTGGACGAGGCCACTCGCTTGAAGGACAGTCTGAGGCCCCGAGGCCGGGTGGGGGCACTGGAGACCCTGCCTCTGAGGCCCTCAGTGCCGTGCTGACTGTGCTTCCAGCCTTGCTGTGTCCCTTGCCTCCCTCCGTGAGCTGCTATTTGTACAGCGTTTATCACGTGGCTTCCGCGTTTGAGCTCCTGTCGCCAGCTGACAGCGCAGTCACGATCTCGGCCACTTTGCTGAGGGGGACACTGAGGGCCAGCGATGCTGAGGAGGGTGCCCAGGGTCACACAGCTGGCCACTGGGATTTGGACCTGGGCCGAGCAGGGCATCTTGGCTGGATGACAGGCGAGTTCCATGATCACTGCATCCGCCACGGACGTCAGCGTGGGGCGGTCATTACCCCAAGACAAATCGCGGCCGGCGGTCCAGCTGTCAGCCTCGTGCACTCCAGAGAGGCCAAGCCAGGCCTGACTAAAATCCATTTAAGAAAATTAACCCTCGGCTCTCACCCTGCTTTCAGCTTGGGGGCGGCAGGAGCTGCAAAGTTCTTAAAAGGTGCGAGGGCAGATTAATGGGGTCCATATGCCTGGAACTGAGAGTATCTTTGTGCTGGGTGGGCTTATCGTCAAGCCTCTTAGGATAACAAAGGTGGGACAGTTCAAAGGCCTGGCTCTCCAGACGCAGGGCTCTTTCAGGGCCTCCGTTCCGGCCCCACTGAACAAATATTGTCATCTTGCTTCCCCACTTGGAGCCCAGGCCTCTGTCTCCCCTCCTCGTTTCTTTCCCTTTTTACTCTGACAGTGAGGCAGACATTCTGTGGGAACCATCCCCATAAAAGGACTGATTTATAAGTCCTCTTGGGAGTAAAACGATCTCTGATGACCATCCCTGGGGCTTGTGAGGGCCGCGGGATGAGCAGGGCAGGGGCATGTGGAGCCTGACAGCGCAAAGCTGACATACCAGCCTGCCTTGTCTCCATAGCCCTGCTGGGGGCAGACCAGCGGCTGGAACCTGGGCCGGGACGTGGTTCTCCCCCCCGGCACCCCCCCGACCCCTCCCCAGCAAGGCTCGAGAGACANAGCAGGGCAGGGGCATGTGGAGCCTGACAGCGCAAAGCTGACATACCAGCCTGCCTTGTCTCCATAGCCCTGCTGGGGGCAGACCAGCGGCTGGAACCTGGGCCGGGACGTGGTTCTCCCCCCCGGCACCCCCCCGACCCCTCCCCAGCAAGGCTCGAGAGACACCGCTGCTCACTGGCTTGCTCTGTGAGAGACTCGTGAGTCGTGTGAGGATGCTCCAGGGGGAGCGCGCTTGTCCAGGTTGGATGTCTGTGGTGCGGGCTGCTCACCTTCTCGCCGGTGCCTGCGCTGTGGTCTGCGCAAGGTGGCTACTTGACGACGCACCTGGCGTGCGGATCCTCCCGCCTTGGTAGATGAGCACTGAAAGACTCCAGGTGAGCCAGAAATGGACTCGGGCTCCCAGATGCCTACCAGACACAAGGCTTTCTGCTGGGGCGGTGGTTAGTCTACTAGTAATGATGATGATGACGATGTTGCCTGTTTGCGTTGGATTCTGATAAAGGGTCTGTGTTTGGAGATGGACCCGCCTCCTCCAGGAAGCCTTCTTGGTGCATGCTGACCTCAGAGTCAGCTCTCCTCTCCTCTCTGCCCAATATCCAACGGTCGTCCAGTCCTGTGGCTTCTTCCACCAGAACATTGTGAGGGTGGGAAGTCGCCCAGTTTGGAGGACGTGTGCCTCTCTGAGCCTCGGTTTCCAAAACCATGAAGTCAGGCAGTAGCAAAAGTCCCTGCAGGGCTTGGAAATAGCAGGGAAGAGGCTTAGGCAGGTTGTGGCCCTGAAGAAGCCTGGTCACACTCGGCTTTCATCATGAGCTGCTATGGCTGCTATTTGTGGAGCAACATTCGCTCAGAAGTTTTATTTCCTGGGTCCATTGCAAAACCCCTCAGAGATCTTTCCCCCGGATCTCTCTAGCCTTTTGCCCCTCTGGGCTCCTTTCATATATTCCTGGCCTTATCTTGGGTGTCCCCCAAGCTTCACCCTTGGGATCTGGTGATTGATTTGGGAGGTGGTGTAGGGTGCAGGAGTGATGGAGCAGGGGAGGGGAGGGTGTCAGGTTGAGGTCCTTGGGGGCAGCGGGGGCTCCTAAGACATCAGGACATCCCAAGGCGCTCACAGAACACCTCCCAGCACTGTCTGTCCCCCAAATGGGGACAGGGGTATTTATTCATTGGTGCCCCCTTCCCTCACTGGTCAACTCCTAACTCCCAGACAGAGCCCCAGGAGGTTGGACGGATCCCCTCTGCAGCCTCCATGTCAGAGCGAGGCCCTGCAGCCTCTGAGGCATGAGGTGGTCAGCAGGAGGGGTCAGCAGGAAGGGGCTGTGTGGATGCTCCACCGGTGTGGGCTGTCAGAGGAGGGGCTGGCATCCCTCCTGCGGGCTGATCGCCTCGGGGCTCTGATCGGGTCCCCTCCTGCTCGTAAATCTGCTGGTCCCCACTTCATAGCAGTGCTAGACCCAACAAGGCTGAGAAACGCTGTGTTAAGCAAATGTGGACTGGATTCTCTACTGTAGGAATTCCCAGAGTCTTGGTCGTATTCACGAGCCTGGGATTTGTTAGGATGGAGGCAGGCAATTGAGCTCTCCCGCAGTTTCCTGATTACAGAACTCTCACCTTACAGCTGCAGCTCAGGGGACGGGCAGAGTTTCCTGGGAGAAGTGCCGTTAGAAGAACCGAATCCAAAACCCTTCAAGTTCATGGGGCCAGTAGTCTCTTCTAGTCTGAATGTCTTATCAGCTCCTTCCCACGTCCTTAACTCTGACAAAACTGGCTCTGCTTCGTACTCCTTAATTTCTCGCCTCGGGTCCTTTGTTTATGCTGTTCCTTCTACCTGGAATAGCATTTAATCTCCCAGCTCAAGTTTTCCTTCCAGTCTCCACTCGGCTACCATGGCCTCTCTGAGGCTGACTGAGGTCTGGCAAAGCATGGAGCTGCCACAGAATGAGATCTGCAGCCCTTAAGGTGCTCAGCTTGCCCGTTCTGGTTACTCGAACACACGTCTGGTCTCCCTGCTGAGCTGCATGTGCTCCGGGAAGCGCGCATGTCTGCTTTGTCAGTCCTTGGTCAGCCCTCTACCTGCTCTGCCACGCCGCAGTAACAAGTAGCTCCGGCTCTTAGTGACGTAGCTCAGCAAATCCCACTCCTGCCGAAGCCAGTGCACCTTCCTGGCAACTGCCCTCCACGCAGTGACTCAGCGATCCAGGCCGATTCCATCTTATTGCCCCATCCTTCCAACGGGGGCTTTCCATCTGCCGCGGAGGGGAAGAGGGCACGCGGCAGTTGGGTAAGGACCCCCTCCCACCCCGCTCTTTACTGATGTGGCCTGGGAGTCACCCACGTCACTGCAGCTCATGGACCTGCCAGAACCAGGCACAGGCTGCCCTCCCCAGGGGCGGGAGGGCCGAGGAGTGCAGTTTTCCTATGAAAACCTATGGTGACTAGCACACCCACCTCCTGTCCCTTGCCTGCATCCCACTCCAGCAGAAAGCTCACGGCCCTGCACTAGAAGGCGCCCTCAACCCATTTATGCAGTGGTACATAACTGCAAGGTGACCTCTCCCTGTCTCTGGAATTCAGGGCCCACACAGCTGGAACCACTTACTGGGCATTTAAACACATGTTGTCTTGGCAGAGCCCTTGGAATGCCGTGTGTGGTTCAAATCTAGAACCGAAATGTGTCCCAGGAGATGCTTCACAAAAAGATGTTTCCTTGCCTAAATAACTGGGGAAACCCAGCTATGCTCTGTTTTCTTGGAGATGCACAATGCACATAAGCATATTCAAGGCTCTGAAAAGTCCTGCAGTTAAACAGTCAGCACGGCAACGTGTATCAGTTTCCTTAAGCCAGCACTTCCCAGAGCTCTGCCAGCCTTGTGGGGTCGAAACGCTGGGGATCACGATGAAGCGCAGTTAGTACCGTGCCTGGCAACTCACAAGTCTTCAGTGGATGACATCAGCACCACGAGTTCTCTACTGGCCTCAGCTTTCCCACCTGTAGAGTGGGAGAGTTAGATGTGTGCCCGAGATTCTTTACCTCTGATACTGCAGCACATGTATGTGCTTTCATGTCTTGGGGTTTGAGTCATTCTGGGGCAGGGATTTCTTGCTCGAGTGCTTGTATTTCCTCTTCTCTCGTGGACGATCATATTTGAATTAGACTCGAGGTTTTGGTCATAGGTTGACTTGCTGTGTGTCTTGCATAAACCACTTTCCTTTCTGGGCTCATTTTCTCCATACCTGATGTTGTGGGCTTGACCTCTAACATCCTTTCTGTTCCTAAAAGTTTCGATGTCCTGACTGTGTTCAGCAGTCCCTAACCAACTTGATTTCTGAGTTATTAGCATACTTCATTGTTTCCATTCCAGATTCTCTCTGCTTACTCACTGAGATCTCTCAAGAATCTCACTGTTCAATGAGGAATTCAGTCCCCGGGAGAGAAAATGCATTGTTGAAAATTCTTGCTGGAGTATAAATGCCTGAGAAAGAAAACTCTGGCCAGAAGGCCATGCGATGAGGAGCAGAGGGTTCTAGTGAGGCAATGGCAGGGGGCTGGGTGGGGGGTGGGCCGGCCCCCGAGGGCTGTAGGTGGGATCTGCTTGAGTCAGTTAGAGTAAGTGTAGTTTATTCATTTGGGGATGGAAAAGCAGGAGGCAGTTCAGCCTTGGTGATGGGGAGCCCCAAGCCAGGAGTGGCCAGTTCGGAATTAATGGACACACCAAGCCTTTGGAAGTGGGCCTGGCGTGTTTTCTGCCAGCCTTACCACTGCAGAAGAGCAATTAGAAAATGCAGAGGAAGCGCACAAGAAGAGTCACATTTCTTGATATGCCACTGCTGACACTGTGTGTCTGCTTTATGTTTTACCTGGTACCTGTAGTAATAGGATGCTTCGTGCGGTTGCATGGGGCGTGCACTGCACAGCTCCGTTCAGAGAGGTGAGGTTGAAGGGGCTTGCCCTGGAGCTGTACACCACATGAGCGGCAGTGCTGACAGCCTCGTCCCGCTTGCTCAGCTGAGCTGTGAGCAGTTCTGTATTTCATCACACGCACGGGAGGTTGTAGGGCTGCTCGATGCCACGGGGCTTCCCTGGGTCTCCCCGTCTCGGTTACCTCCCGGCCAGGGCTCTGGAAGAGCAGAGCTGAAAGGGATTGTGATTATTCTGCCCAATGAGTCCTCTAATTAAAGGTTTAGAAGGTTTAAAAAGACAGGCGTGAGGGGGGCAGAGGGAGGAAGAAGAAGGAGAGAGCAGGGCTGTGTTTATGGAGCAATAAAAGGAACGTTATGCTCCGAGGCTCTGCTGAACGTCTCCACAGAAGCCGACCCTCTTGCCAGCTAATTCAGGGCGTAATAAATACTAATCCCACAAAGGGGGCCCCTGGAAGCCATCGGAGCCCTATCTCCTTGTAATCAGAGCTCCATTAAACACCCGTCTTCCTGCACTCAGCAGCCCGGGCGACAGCCCCGCTGCAGGCCCCGCGCGGAGGTGAGGCAGCCTCCGAGCTGACCCGGCTGGCCCTGCCTACGCCTGCCCGTGCCCTCGCTGCCCACCTGTGGCCCTCCCTGTGGGCTGCCCGGCTCGGGGCGGCAGGCCGGCCCTCTGCCTCTGGCGCTGGGCACTCCAGCGCCAGGCTGGGGTGCAGGGTGTCAAGTACCACCCGTGGAGCGTGGCGGCTCCAGGAGCTGTGCTAGGTCCGTCACCGTGGCCCCATTCTCCTCACTGTTGGGGACGGGCTCTCCATTTCACAGCCCGGCAGCCGGGTGTGAGTAAGCCACCTGTCTTGGGATCACACTGGAAATGATGGAGTGGGGTTTGGACCCGGGCCCCTCTTTGCCCCTCTTTGCCCCTCAGCCCTGGAAGCTCCTCTTTGGAGAAGCCAACTCTCCTTGGTGCTGTAAGTGCATTCCATAGCCGTGCATCAAAACGTGTATTTTTCCACTCCACAGGCATCGGAGCATCCAGAGACTCTCAGACATAAGTATCCTGTGGCCCAGGGGTCTGGAAGCTCCTTGCATAGAGCCCCCTCTTCACGTTCTGCCTCGGTTTCCCCAGTTCTGAGGTGGCCGGCAAGGCCGCACCCACAGGGCCGCAGTGAGGAGTAAGCGGGAGAGGATGAGTCCGAGATCACAGCTGTTGCTCGGCCCTGCAGCCCTCAGGCAGGCCTGGGTGGGCATTCTCTGGACGCCCACCCACGAGCTCCCTCCTTCTCCACCGTCTGCTTTGCCCACAGCCATCCCGCGCCATGCTGAAGTTGTGGTCCAGTCACGTCGCCCTCAGGGCTAAAAGTAGCAGGGGGCATCTTGGTCCTCCTGATCGAGGGTACGAGGCATTCCTAAGCTATTTAGCCCGGCCTCTGATCCCTACACACCTGGATTTGGGTTCAAGGTGGTGAGCGAGGTTCTGCTCCCGAATAGCCAGACAGATGCAGCGGTTGACCTGGCACTGCAGTCTGCTCAGCTGGCCGGGGCACTCTGCTCAGAGCCCCTGCCTGGAAGCCTGGGGGTGAGGGGCAGGGAAGACAGCCCCATACCACAGGGTTCTCTCCCTGCTCTGTAGCATGGTGCTGCGGGTGTCTCACCAAGGTAGTACAAGCTCTCCTCTGTGCTGCCTCTCCCGGGGGTGGGGGAAGGCCGCCAGGGAGGTGACAGGCACAGTGACGCTGATGGGTCGAGATGGCATAAGTCAGAGCCCTCCCTGGCGGTCTGCTCGGGTGCGGTGCACGGCTCTGGGGCCGAGGCAGCCAGTGTACATGCCAGGCGCTCGCAACAGCAGAGGTGTCCTCTCCCAGGTCCAGAGGCCAAGGGGAGGTCGGGGTTGCATGCCCTCCGGAGGCTCTGGGGAGGGCCCTTCCTGCCTCTCCAGCTTCCGGTGGTTCTAGGAATCCCCTGACTTGTGGCCACATCACTCCAGGCTTGGCCCCCGTCTTCCGGTGGCCTGCTTCCCCGTGTCTCTCTGTGTCCCCTCCTCCTGTAAGGACATAGTCCCTGTGCTTAGAGCCGCCCTCATCCCGTGTGACCTCATCCTAACTACTTACAGCTCACAGACCCTAGTTCCAAATAAGGTCATGCTATGAGGTTCCAGACCCGCTCCAGTGTTCTTGCCTGGAGAATCCCAGGGACAGGGGAGCCTAGTGGGCTGCCGTCTATGGGGTCGCACAGAGTCGGACACGACTGAAGCGACTTAGCAGCAGCAGCAGCATGAGGTTCCAGAAGCACGTGAATTTGGGGGTGCACTGTTCTACCCCCACATGCCTTTCTTCTGTACAACTTTATTCCCACTTCCCAGAGGAGGAAACTGAGGTTTAGACTGGGAAAGCAATCATCAGGCCAAAGTGATGCTCTAAACCCGTCAGGTTCCCGGGCCCTGCTCTTAGCCTGCATGTGTCCCACGGGCCCCACAGTGGAGCTTTCTGGTGGTTTGACCCCTGGAACCAGAGTTCCTGGAGGTGTCAGCAGCCAACAAAATGGCAAGGCCCTGGGTGAGGAGGAAGGGCAAGAAAGGGAAGGGAAGGCCCAGGCAGCCTGGGGGTGGGGATGTCTCAGGCCAAAACCTGGGAACATGAGCCTTTCTCAGCAAAGTTCAGGTTCAAAAGTTCAAGCCTGCCACTCTCCAGAAGGCAAAACAGAGGCCACAGACCCTGCAGCCGCTGTGGCCGACCCCCTCTCCATCCCCCGACTCTGGCAATAGCAGACACTGCCTTTTTTCAGAGAGGGCTCGAGAAGGAGTGGCTATCAGGACGATTCTCCTCCTGCCATTCCACAAAACGTTAGCCACTGAAATGGCACGAGGATCTTTTCTCTTTGTGAAATTCCTAAAGTAACCTTGGCTCACCACGTCTGTCTGCCATTCCCCCTGAGCACACACAGGGCCGCACTTCAGGCCTTTCAGATGAAACACAAGGCAGCTCCTCAGTGCACATGCTTGTTCACCATCGACTGAGCACCTACTGTGTACCTGACACGGTTCTAGAACCTGGGGATATAGCAGTCAACAGCCAGTGCCCCCTGCCCTGTGGAGCTTGTGATTCAATGACCGGTCCTGTTACTTCCACAGGGTGCAGAGATCTCATCATAGGGGTGCCCCACACAGAGCACTGGGAGGTGTCCTTAGCGTGCATCCCCGGGGCTCGCCTAATTAGGACGCAGGTCGTCCTTCTGTGGCTGGGTGGGGGAGTCTGCATTTCCCCCTGCTGTCAGAGCCGCTGGTGCACAGACCACACCTGCAGCACCCCCACCCCGCCCCTGGTCCACAGGGAGGTCCTCCCCAGGGTGGCCAGGGCAAGCTGGCCTCGAGGAGGCTTCCTGAAGTCTGGTCTGAGCAGAGGACCTGAGAGCCTGGAGACCCTGTTTCTCCACAGCTGAAGCAGTGCGTCTGCTCCTCCGAGGTGCCTGTGTGTCCTGTGGGCCGAGGTTTCAGAGATTTTCCAGAAAGCCTTCAGGGCTTGGAGTGACCAGTCGCCTCCATGGGCCAGCCAGGCTGCCTCCCAGGCTCACCCCTCAGGAACCCGCTTACATTCCAAAGGAAGGAGGTCTTTCTGCCCAAGGCATTTATTGCTGAGCAATTTGTAACTAATTAGCCAGTGTGCAGTGATTAGACGCTTGCATAATAATTGCAGGTAATTGCCTCTTGACACCACGAGCATCCACTGACCAGCTCAGAAAGTCTTTTCCAATTAGCTCAACTACTCAGGAGGCCCTTGGAGGGAGGGAGCAAGCGGCTCCATCCCTGGTCTCTCTGACACTTTCGGGTGAAGTCCTGCCTGGGGGACCATCAAGTGGGTGCCAGGCTCTGACAGCGACTCCAGCCCTCCTCAATTGGTTCCAGATGCAGCCACCCAGCAGGCCTCCAGTTCTATAAATAGTTCACCCAGTCTGGGCGCCGACGCAAAGATGGACAACTCTGCCATTCGCCGGGGCCCGCAGCAGGGGCCACACACCGCTGCTGTCGTCTCCTCCCCCTCCTCCTGCACGGGGCACACCTGAATTCTGGCTCCCCAGCCATCAGCAAGCTTGCCTTTCCAGCTGCCTCTGGGCTGTTTTCTCTGGAGCTAGGAGAAGGGCAGAAACCACGGTGGGTGCCTGGCTCCGAACAGCATCCCTGGGTCCACAGCCGACCCCACAAAGACGTCCTGTTGGAAAATTATCCCCAGAGGAAAAAGCGGGGACAGCCAGCGTCCCCAGCAAGCCCCCCCC
>SJYV01008537.1:705166-718256 GCA_006410875.1 Neotragus pygmaeus | reverse complement strand
CTCGTTGGTGATTTGGTAACCATAAATTTATTTTCTATGTCTGTAGGTCTATTTCTGTTTTAGAAATAAGTTCATTTTTGTCTTTTAAAGAAGACTCCACATACATGTGGTAGCCTATAATATTTATCTTTCTCCGACTTACTTCACTTTAATAATCTCTAGGTCCCTCCATGTTGCTGCAAACGGCATTATTTCTTTTTTATAACTGAGCGGTCTTCCGTTGTCTATACGTATCACACCTTCTTGATCCGTTCCTCTGTTGATGGACATTTAGGTTGCTTCTAAGTCTTGGCTATTGTGACTAATGCTGCTGTGGACATTCTTGCCATAGAGTCTGTTATGTGAGCCCCACAGGACTGACATGCCGCCTCCACCACGGAGGCACATCGAGGGGTCCAGCCAGGGCACGTTTGGGACATGTGGGCTGTGTCTGGCGGGGGTGCACCCCGGAGTAGAATCATGGCACAGGGCACACGGTCTGCATCACTAGAACACGTTACTGCTCTGAATCCTCCCGCCAACCCTGAGAAGGGTTTCATGTGCCACTGGGTGTCGTTTACATGCGAGGGCCCCGGGGCGCAGGCGGGTGAAAACCATGGCCCGGGTTCACGCTCGTAAGTCAAGGAGCAGGGTTCCATCTCAGGCCGTCAGATCCCAGACTCCAGGGCTGAACTTTTAACCACCTTGATACGCTGTGACAGACTCACTGGCCCCACTCAAAGGGGAGACCCGGGTCACTCTTACTCTGGAAGCCTTGATCGTATCTTAAACTCACAACTTCCTCTCATGAAGGGGGTCACTCTCTAAGGACACAGCCCTTTTGTAGGAGAAAAAAATATTTTTAGCACACACAGCCAGGATCAGATTTTGGCTCGGAGAGCCAGTAGCTGTGTGACCCTGAGCAGCCTTGAGTTGAGCAGATAAAGAGATAAACCACACACTGGGAGGCTGTGCGTAGGGCTCCTTTTGATAGCCTCCTCAGATCCCACATAAAGAGAACCTCCTTATGATTAATGGAAAGCTCCTGAACCACTGGGAGCAAGCCAAGGTTTGTCCTCTTTCTTTCTTATTTTTTTTGGGGGGGGATTTATTTGGGAAAATTGTTCCTGTAAGACTGCAATTAACAGCCAAACAGCATGAATGTAATAGAACATGGTATTAACTGATCTGCCTAATGTTTTCAGTGTTCTTAACCTTTAATACCCTGAAACTATCTCCCTTCTTCCTCACAAGTGTTAGTATTTAAACTGATGAAAATGAACAAGGCAAAATGGAATTCACTGTAGAAAAATTAGTTTTGTAGGTAACTTTTTCACGAGTGAGACTTGAGGCTCTCTTGCTTGATTTCACACCAGAAAAGAGGGGATGCAGAGTCCACTCAAACTGGGGGCACAGACTCTTAAGGATCCCGTGCAGGAAAATATGGGTGCATTTTAGCCACAGGAGGCTTCTGACTTTGACACTGAAGGACAGGTGGGATACAGATAGCAAGGCATGAGAAACAGTGATGGAGATAAATTAGATCATCTGCATATATCAGGACTATTCATGTGTTCATTCGTTCATTCACTCAGTCTATCCATCCATCCATCCTTCCATCCATGTATCATCCAGCCTCCCTCTCTCTCCCTTCCCTCCCTCCCTGCCTTCCATCCACCCATCATCCATTCATCCATCCTTCCTGTTTCCCACCCAATCATCTATGTGACTCACTCCCTCACTGCTTTTAGATTTATACACAAAGATCATCTTCTCAGAAAGCCCTTCTCAGTCCACTCTATGCTCAGAATGCTCAACTTTCCTGGCCCCCAGATTTCATGTGTTCCTCCTCAGCTTTCTATTTTCTTCCTTTTTAAAGTTGAAGCATACATGAGTTAAAATATTACTTTAGCTTCACGTATACACTGTTGTGTCTATGTTTTTGTACATTATACACCATAAAATGTTATTACAGTATGATTGATTATATATCCCCTGTGATACATTACATTCCTGACTTACTTGTTTTATAACTGGTAGTTTGTACCTCTTAACTCCCTTTACCTATTTCGCTCATCCCCCTACTTCCCTCCTGTCTGCCAACCAGTAGTTTCTTCTCTTTATCTGTGAGTCTGTTTCTATTTTTTTTATTTGCTCATTTATTTTTTAGATTCAATATACAAGTGGAAACATATAGTATTTGCCTTTCACTATCCAATTTCTTTCACTTCTCATAATAACCTCCAGGTCCATCCATGTTGTTGCTAAAGGCCTGGTTTCGTTCTTTTTTATGGCTGCATGCTGTTTCACTGTCTCTTTATACAGCAGCAGCAGTCTCTCTCTATCACATGTTCTTATCCATTCATTTTCAGTGGACATGTAGCTTCTTTCCATATCTTGGCTGTTGTAAAGAATGCTGGAATGAACACTAATGTGCATGTATCTTTTTGAATTGTTGCTGTTCATTGTTGTTCAGTCACTGAGTTGTGTCTGGCTCTTTGCCACCCCATGAATTGCAGCTCACCAGGCTTCCCTGTCCTTCACCATCTCCTGGAGCTTGCTCAAACTCATGTCCACTGAGTCGGTGATGCTATCCAACCATCTCATCTTCTGTCACCCTCTTCTCTTTTTGCCTTCAATCTTTCCCACCATCAGGGTCTTTCCCAATGAGTCAGTTTTTCACATCAGGTGGCCAAAGTACTAGAGCTTCAGCTTCAGCATGAATCCTTCCAAAGAATATTCAGGGTTGATTTCCTTTAGGATTGACTGGGTTCATTTCCTTGCTTTCCAAGGGACTGTGAAGAGTCTTCTGCAGCATACAATTCAAAAGCATCAATTCTTCAAAGCTCAGCCTTCTTTATAGTCCAACTCTCATATCCATACATGACTACTGGAAAAACCATAGCTTTGACAATACAGACCTTTGTCAGGAAACTGATATCTTTTCTTTTTAATACACTGTCTAGGTTTGTCATAGCTTTCCTTCCATGGAGCAGGTGTCTTTTAATTTCATGGCTACGGTCACCGTCCACAGTGATTTTGGAGCACAAGAAAATGAAATCTGTCACTGTTCCTACTTTTTCCTACTTGTTGCCATGAAGTGATGGGACCAGATGCCATGATATTAGTTTTTTTGAATGTTAAGTTTTAAGCCAGCTTTTTCACTCTCTTCTTTCACCATCATCAAAAGCTCTTTAGTTCCTCTTTGCTTTCTGCTGTTAGAGTGGTATCATCTGTTTTTATATTCTTCAGATAAATACCCAGAAGTAGAATTGTTGGATTGTACAGTAGTTCTGTTTTTAGCTTTTTGAGGAAAGTCCACTCTTTTTCCATAGTGACTGCACCGTTACACTCCCACCAACAGTGCACAGGGGTTCCCTTTTCTCCACCAACACTTATTGTTTCTTGTCTCTATGATGGTAGCCATTCTGACAGGCATGAGGTGGCCTCATTGTGGTTTTCATTTCTATTTCCCTGATGACTAGTAATGTTGAGTAAGTGGAGGCCAGATCTAGAGCATTGAGTGGGGCTCAGACTGACCCTGGCTGTTCTTACAAACAGGACAGAAGTGCATGGAGAAGGCAGTGAGCAGGACCTGCTCCAGTGGAGCTCCCTGACCTCGGCTCCCTGCCTGCCCCCACCTCTGTCTCAGAGGCAGATGTTGCTCCAGGTGTTCCTGCCTCCTTGGCTGGGCTTGTCCACGCAGCGCACGTGCCCAGGGCCCCCTTCTGAGGCCTCTGGTTTTTGCCTGCTTCCTGCTTCCGCTAGGCTTCCAAAGGCCTTCTGTCCTCAGTCCAAACTGCCCAGAGGCTGCCAGACAGCTGGGATGTGGCTGCTGACAGCCAGAGCCAGGATCAAGCCAGGAGCCATGGCCGTATTCACCAAGTACGTCTCCTGTGCTAAAACTGTGGCTGTTACTCCCAGCACCATCCGCTAGCGATCAATGAGATTACTCCCCGCTCTTGAAGAGAGGTTTAGCTCCGAGGAGTTAGGTAGGTTTCCCGAGCTCACCTCTGGTCGGTGGCAGAGGTCACGCCCAGTGCGGTGGGGCCATCCTGACGTGCCCTTGGCCATTATGCCATATTGCCTCCTCCCTTTGGTGGGGCCTTGGGCCCAGCCCACCACGGCTCGTGTCTCACCTGGGTGCCAGGTCCTGATGAATCCTTGCCTCCTGCTGAAGGCAGCGAGTCCTCCTGGAGGCAGGCTCCTCAGCATACCCAGCGCTGGGAGCGGATGTGTGGCAACGGGAGGCGGTGGGTGGGGGGTGGGCGTGCCTGCTGTGCTGCTGGACGGGACGGGCCTCCTCTTGCTGCCCCTCGCTGTCGGCTCCTGGTTACAGAGGAAGTGTGTTCCTGCCCAGCCAGCGGGGCTGCTGCAGGGATGGGAAGGTTGATGCAGAGAGGCCTGCGCTTGGCAGGAGTGTTCTGTGCCTGCCCAGCCCTCCCAGAAAAGGGGCCCGTCAGAGCCAGGCCTCCCGCACAAATTAGCCTCGTCCCCGGCAAGTCAGTGGCCTCCCCTGCCATCATCTCTGCTTACAGTTTTGTGTCTGGAGGAAGGACGTCTAACACAGACGCTTCTGAAGAGGCAGCTGCACGCCAGGCTCCAGTCACCAGGTTGACACGTCCCTCTCCTCGGGGCTGGGTGGGCCCGTCTGTGCAGACGACCCTAAGTCACTTGTTCCGCAGTGTCCTGGGCTACACACACTGGGGGCTTGAAGCCACACACACTTACTGTCTCACGGCCCTGAAGCCAGAGCCTGGAATCAAGGCGTCAGGGCCGTGTCCTGCTGGAAGGTCTCAGGTAGGAGCTCCCTGCCTCTGCCAGCTGCGGGTGCCCCAGGGATCCTTGTTTTGTGGCTGCTTCACCCCCTCTTCTTGTGAGGACACCTGTCATAATGAGTTTACAGGTCACCCTGATCCACTGTGACCATCGGCTCTCCCTTCGTGGATGCTCACACTTCTGTCTCTAAGATGAGGACGTTGGGTCAGGTTCAGGGCTATGTCCCTGGACGTCCATCCCAGTCCTCTGAGAGCATTTGAAAAATATAAATGCCTGGCCCCTCACAATCCAGATCTACCGAGTCAGGTAGTCCTGGTGCTCCAGGAGGAGTGGGGCTGATCGTACACCCCGGAAGAGCGAGAGTCTCCCAGGCGACTGCAGAGAATCCAGTGTAAGGACCGCTGTTGGAGAACTTCCGGTGCAGGTCTCCAGGGATCTTTTCAAGCTCAGACCCTGGAACTCCATGGCATGCATGTCTCTCACACAGACCAGGCAGTTGGTGTAAGTCCCAAGCCTGGAAACTGGATCCAAACCGTCCAATATCCTGAATCCAGAATCTTTAGGGAAATGCTGGAATTTCAGTAGGAAACACACACATCCAGCACCATGTCAAAGAATTTTTAATGTAACCAAAAAGTCAAAATTTGCTTTACATTTCAGTCAGTTTGGGATGGAAACCACTGGCAAGACGTTAGACATGTTTCTTAAAACAATGTGACTACTGTGCTGGTATTTATGCAATGTCTTTGGCTGAGGTGTTCTCTGTGGTGAAAGACCCTTCATAGGGTGTACAAGTGATGTCACTGTGGCTCCCCGAAGTATGAATAGCATTGGGCCCTACAGCAAGATGACATTCAGTTCAGTTCAGTCGCTCAGCCGTGCCTGACTCTTTGTGACCCCATGAATCGCAGCACTACAGGCCTCCCTGTCCATCACCATCTCCGGGAGTTCACTCAGATTCATGTCCATCGAGTCAGTGATGCCATCCAGCAGCTCATCCTCTGTCATCCCCTTCTCCTGCCTCCAATCCCTCCCAGCATCAGAGTCTTCCAATGAGTCAACTCTTCGCATGAGGTGGCCAAAGTACTGGAGTTTCAGCTTCAGCATCATTCCTTCCAAAGAAATCCCAGGGCTGATCTCCTTCAGAATGGACTGGTTGGATCTCCTTGCAGTCCAAGGGACTCTCAAGAGTCTTTTCCAACACCACAGTTCAAAAGCATCAATTCTTCGGCGCTCAGCCTTCTTCACAGTCCAACTCTCACATCCATACACAACTACTGGAAAAACCATAGCCTTGACTAGACGGACCTTAGTTCACAAAGTAATGTCTCTGCTTTTGAATGTGCTATCTAGGTTGATCATAACTTTCCTTCCAAGCAGTAAGTGTCTTTTAATTTCATGGCTACAGTCACCATCAGCAGTGATTTTGGAGCCCCCCAAAATAAAGTCTATCACTGTTTCCACTGTNAGTAGTGATTGTCATCATTATGAAATTTAATTTTCATAATAAAATCAAGAACTTGTCTTGGCATTGCTGCAGTCATCACAAAACTATAATATCTGTCTTAGCTGGGAGTTTTAAAGGCCACATGCCTCACAATCACTTTGCCTTTGCTCCCATGATAAATGTTTTAAGTGGCTTCTACTACACTAAGTATCTTTGAAGCAGGCTAAGAAAAGACCAGACGTAATATATCAGAATTTTTAAGAGTCAGTGTTGGGTGATTGTTTCATTCTAGTTTATTTCATTTGGGGAGCAGAAATGATTAATGAGCATATTCTTCCATGTATTTTCTTCTAAGACATCCTGCCAGTTTTATTTTTTATAACACTATCAGTTCAGTTCAGTCACTCAGGCATGCCTGACTCTTTGAGACACCATGAATCGCAGCATGCCAGGCCTCCCTGTCCATCACCATCTCTCGGAGTTCACTCAGACTCATGTCCATCGAGTCTGTGATGCCATCCCGCCATCTCATCCTCAGTCATCCCCTTCTCCTCCTGCCCTCAATCCCTCCCAGCATCAGAGTCTTTTCCANCTGCTCCCCCAGAAGATATGGCCATGTCCTAATCCTCAGAGCCTGTGGATGTGACCTTATTTAGAAATGGCATCTCTGCAGACATGATTAGACTGAGCCTCATGAGGTCAGCCTGGATTGCCCGGTCAGGTGCGGAATCCAATGACAGATTTCTTACGTGAGACAACAGAAGAGAGAAGCACACAGAGGCCATGTAAAGACGTGGGCAGAGGTTGGAGGGACGTGGCCACAAGCCAAGGGTGCCTGGAGCCACAGAAGCTGGAAGAGGCAGGAAGGACCCTCCCAGAAGCCCTCCAGAGAGACTGTGACCCTGCCCACACCCCAACTTCAGACTTCTGGCCTCCAGGACTGCAGAACAATCAATTTCTGTTGAGGCAGCTTCTTGCAGCAGCCCCGGGAAACTCATACCTCCCCCAGCAGATGCTCAGGAGTCTGTGTGTGCTTCAGCGGCGCTATAATCCGTGAGGTGCACTGGCTAGGGGGGATGTTGGCTGCCAGCCTGTGTCTGCGAGAGGTGAGGGAGTTGCTGAGAAATCAGCCAGCATCACCTTCCTGCAGTGGAGGGCAGGGAGGGTGGAGGGGTCGAGACAGGGAGCAGATTGCCTTGTAATCAAATCCAGAAGCTGCCTTGTAAACCTTATTCCCAGAGACCCTCCGGGTCCTGCGCGTGGGCAGCACAGCGGCGGGTTTGATTCCTTCGAGCAGGCAGATTCCTGGAGCCTGGCCATCCGGTGAATCTGGCTGAGGACGGCGGGGAGGGTTCCAGGCGTGTCACTGAAGCAGCGTCTTCTCCCTGGGGCCAGAGTGATCGGTGGGCTGTGGTCATTCTCCGCGCTGGGGGCCCTGTGGAAAGAGCGGGCCATGGGCTCTGATGGAACGGCTGGGAGCCGCTCCTTGTTAACCCTCTGGGGGATATCAGAAAAGGCAGAGTGACCCCCAGTCTCTTCCCAGCTGTGACAGACTGGGGGGAGTGTCCCATGAAACCCTGGGGCAGAACCCCACGTCCTGAACTGAGCAGATGGCCGCGGGAACGGGGCCTGGTTGAGTCCTGATGGCTCCCCGCTGGTGTCTCAGGTGCGTGGACGTGTCCTGTGTCCTCTGAGTCCCAGTTTCTCCATCTGTGCTGGGGGAAGGGGACAAAGAAGGCCACAGCTGAGGGAATAAGAGCCTGGGGTGAGGCCTGGGTTTGAACCGGGCTCTGCCACACACCAACTCTGAGTGGCGCTGAGAACATCACCGACTCCTCCAAGCCTCAGTTACCTTGCTGTAAGAAGGAGCACATCATAGGGCCTGCCGATGGGGCTGTTGTGAGGTTCATAGGGAAAATGTGTGTCCAGGTTTTAGCACCTTGGTGTAGCCCTCTCCCCAACAAAAAGGAAAGATTTTGCCCCTCATATCATGGGAGTCTGGGTGTGGAATGATTGAGTTCCAAATAGTCATTATGGCTAGCAGCTGTGTGACCTGGGCTAGTTTACTTACCCTGTCTGGTTTTCCACTTTCCTTTTCTGAAAAACGGCATTTAGAGGACCCATCTCGTGAAGGATAAAGTGAGATTTCGGCTTAGCCCAGTGCTCAGCACCAGGCGATGGCCCGTACCTGTTGTCTGTCATTGCGGTGGTGCCCTGCCCCTAGTCACAGTTACCTCTGCGTGTGACCACCTGGCCAGGGGCTCTGTTGGCGACAGTCTCAGACCCATCCTCTTGGGTTCTCCCTCTCCTCCCTATTCATCCCTGGTTCCCTCCAGGCCGTGTGGCCTTCTGTCCAGGGACTCCATGCTGGGCAGGCAGGAGCTTCTCTCTGCCTGGTCCCTGGGCCTCTGCAGGCCTCCCTGATTGTCCATCAGGACCTGATGCCCAGCTTCTGGACAACCACCGAAAGACCAACGTGTTCTACATCCCTGCTCCTTCTCCAATCACTCAATATGAGACGTGCTTTTTAAATTCTTTGACAGAATGCTTTTTACAGGGCTGAGGGGCTGATAAGTCTTCTCCGTGTCCTGGCCACTGGGCCTCCGGGAAGTCTTGGTGGGAGTGAGTGGGCTGGGCGCAGCTCCTGTTTTCTCCCAGAGCCCATGGAGGAACTGAGAGGCGGGTGTCAGGGCCCCCATGGTCTCAGGAGAGCCAGGTTACCTATCTAGAATCTCTTGGGAGGAGCCTCGATGTTCCAGGGTGGGACCCCAGGGCTGGGGCTGCAAAGTAGAGCTGGACGTGGGGGCCTCTGTTCTGGGGGTGCTGCTCTGGGGGGTGCAGCGCAGCTGCGAGACACACACTTGTCTTGCACACCATGGAAAACCTTGACTGCCTGCAGGAGCCCCTGTGATGCCCCTGGGCTCTTTGGGTTGGGGGGTTGCCCTATGAAGGAAGTGGGCTGACGTGACCAGGAGCAGGCTTGTCTGGGGGACAGGATGAAAGTACGTTCATGAGAACGTGGGACAAACAGAACAGGATTAGCTCACTCTATCTTCTGTGTTCATGCTCCCCTGGATGTGGTCACGGGCCTGCTTAGGTGGCAAAGGTCACCGAACTGGACACTTACGTTGCTGCTGTTGTTCAGTCGCTCAGTTGTGTCTGACTCTGACCCCATGGATGGCGGCATGCCAGGCTTCCCTGTCTTTCACCACCTCCCAGAGTTTTCTCAGACTCATGTCCCTTGAGTCTGTACACATTTATGAGGGTGCGTTTTCCCCTGTGTTCATATTCAGTAAAAAGTTCAAAAATTGTTTGTTGCCCAAAACATCTGAAATCACACTGGGGTGTTGAAACTGTGTGTCATTTCTGGGTGTTGGGATTCCATGGAATTCACCCGCTCCCCAACCCGCATGGCCTCCCAACCTCGTTCCTTTTAGTCTGGGTTTGCTGTTTTACAATGAATATATGGTACATTAAGTGTTTAAAGATGGATACCCACTCCCCTGGGGAAAGTCTGTCTGCTTGTCACACCTCGTGTCTAGGTGCAGCTTCTTATCCGGGACCTGGGATTAGCTTCCCTGGATGCAGGGCCTTGCGTCGCATGCAGACAGCACCCTGATCTCAATGGCGTTCTGCAGCGGATCCTGGTAGACCTTCCTGAGACAGTGCTGGGGAGGCAGAGGCTGGGAGTGAAGGCAGGGTGATGTCACTAATCAGGAACCCCCTCAATGAGGAGGCAGGGACAGGCATTGTCTGGCCCAGCCCCTTCCTTTAGAACTCAAGATAAACTGCTGGGCCTGTGGCCTGTGCATTTCTTCATTCGGGCAGATACTGGTTGCACATCTGCTCAGGGCCAGGTCTTGTTCCAGGTGTCAGGGACACAGCTGTAAACGAGGTCCTCTCTTCAGTGGAAGAACAGATCTTGAGGCCCATGAGAACAAACCCCAGAATTTTAATCTCTGTTGTGTTTACCTTGCGTAGTTTTGTGGTTGTGGGTCCCAGCAGGGAGGACAATCTCCCCTCTCCTTCCTCTCGCATGTTTTGCTTACTGATGGAGAAAGTTGGAATCAGACAAATCGGGTCCGAATCTGAGCTCTGGTGGTTGTGGCTGTGCCCGTGGACACCTCGCTCTGTGTCTCTGATCTCCCCTCTAGAGGGCCGTTGGTGTCACCTAAATCATGAGACAGTGGGGAGGATAGAAGGGAAACTCATGTGAAAATTCCTGACACCTGCAGAACTCAGGCATGACTTCCTGGCCTCCTTGCTTGGTTTCCTTTTTAGAAGGTTTTGTGGATTTGGGTAGAGACGTGGGCTGCCATTTCCCTCCCTCGTTGTCTCTGTCTGCAAAGTCACATGACCCCCAGTCAGTTTGATCATCCGCCCCACAGCCCTGTCCTCAGCACTTTCCTGAGATGCAGCCCAGGAGAGTCAGTCCCTGGGCTCTTGCTAAGAGAGCTTCCTCACGGTAGCTTGTTGGCATCAGATGCCCTCTCCCCGGAAGGCACAGTGGTGTCAGCCTTACAGGTCTGCTGCCGTCAGCTGATGCTGCGTAACAAACTGTTCCAAAGCCATAGCTCACAAGTCTGGGGGTACCTGGGCTCTCCAGGCAGTTCTCACTCAGGCTTTCTCTCGCGGCTGCAGGGAGCTGGGCCTGGGCTCATCTCGAAGGCTTTTCTCCTCCTAGTAGTTGGAGCTGCCTGGCCACCCCTCTCCCTACATGGTCCCTCCAGGGTGGTCCCTGAGGGCAGCCAGACTCCTAGGTGCTTCACATGCCTGACTCACTGGTCCACTGTGTGATGATCACATGGAAAAGGATTTTGGGCAGAAGGAATGGCAGCTGCAAAACCTCTAAGCTGGGAAGTGTCAGTTCCGTTTCCCTCTCTGAAATGGAAATGGCAATTCCTTGTGAGTGATGCTGTTGGGTGAGCATGGAAGATGAAACAGGCGAAGTGAAGGCAGGGCCCCATGCAAGGCCCGGGGAGCTCCCCCATCATAAAAGGCACAGCTTCCCAGGGCTCTGAGCGGCTGTTCCTGAGGAGAGCTACACACAGAGCGACCCCACTCTGCACACAGCTCAGAGGCCTGCTCAGACTGGAGTCTGGATGTGGGGACATCTGTCACCAGACTGGGCATTGCTTCTACCCCTCGCACCAGCATTATGAATGGTTCTAGTGTGCTTTGCCGACACCGAGAGCAGCCCTCCACATGGTGCCCGTCAGTAACACTGTATTTCTAGTGGCAGCCTGCACTGGGGAAGCCGAGAACCTGAGCTTGAAAGCGTAGGCAAGGCCTTGCAGCTGCCTGGACAGGGAGCGGGAGCCTGGGTTTGGGGGCAGGTCAGAGTGAGCTGGAGGTCAGAGGACTGGCCGCATTTGTTTCTCAGGGCGGGACACCAGGCCCAGTCTCTGGGTGGCCCGTCTTTTGGAGGTGGGAGGCTGAACTGTGCTCCTGGTGTCTGTGTCCTCGTCCAACCACTGCCCACCCGGGGCCTGCTCGGTGACTGTGAAGCCCGGGAGGTCAACTTGTGGACGCAGCTGCTGGTGGACAAGGCTCGGGCTCTCCCTGAGGCCTGGCCTGGCGTCCTGAGAGCACCTGGTCCCCTTACTGGGCACGGGGGGCCTCTCTGGTCTCATGTTTGCCAGCCCTGGTCTGGAGGCTCCGTGAGGGCAGTGACTGCCAGAGGGGAGACAGCCCCAGCGCAGGGGGCCCGTAAGAGCGTAGGGCCCCCCAGTAGGGCGAGGAAGCATCTAGAACCCGTGGACGGGGAGGGACTCAGAAGCCGTCCCACCCACACACCAGGGAGACAGGTCGGCGGGGTCTGCACACCCACTCCTCCCCAAGGCCCCTCTGCTCCTGGCTTCACTGGCAGAAGACTTAGAGGCGATCATCAGGGAGTGTTACACTTCTTAGATCAAAGCAGTTTTGCCATAAAAAAGTGATAGATGCTCATTAAACATTTTTTAAACAGTACAGAACAGTCTGAAGGGGGAAAAAAAAAACCAAACTGTTGCCATCAATCTGAAAACACCCCTCTTTCACCATTTAGTATTTATGGTTGCAGACCTTTATGTATTCTGATTATTATTTCTTTCACTAGTCGTGTGTGCTTCTTAAAGAGGCACAAACTGCAACCCTGATTGGCGCTCTCCCTTTCTCGTCCTTCTGCCTGTTCCCAGGCTCGTCTCCCCTCTCCTGCCCTGACCCCTCCTCAGAATTTCACTGAATTTCCCTGAGCCTTTGGCCCAGAGGATGCTGGGAGAGGGAGGCGGCAGTGGGGGAGGGGTGGCCGCAGGACAATGGTGCCTTGTTTCTCGTGCTGGGCCCAAAACCCCGCTGGATCCCACTGGCGAGCGCACTGGCCCCTTGCGGAGTCAGCATTCCGCCCCCAGGAGTGAGTGAGAGGCCAATTAAGAGGGCTCGCTCCTGCTCGAGCGCTGGCCGCACATCAGAGGGCCCAGGGTGAGGACTGTTTGGTCAGGAAGCTGGGGACATTGTCGGGGGGGAGGACAAGCCAGGGCACAGAGGTGCCGGCTGCGCCCCCCAACCCCTCCCCTTTATCAGTTTCCTCCTCCCCCTGGCTGCAAACAAAAGGCCGCCGGTACCTGGGGGCCGGGGAGACACCGTGACACAGGATGTTCCCAGCATTTTGGATGTTTCCTCCGCCGTCTGACTGATACGTCCGAGAGAAAGCACTGGGGTTCTCCAGGGAGCACGGGGCTGTAAAAACTCCAAAACATGGTAATAACAAAGCCATAAATCTGGGCCTGCCACAGCGGCTCCAGGCCCAGAGCGACCAGCCCAGGCCACACAGTGTGGCCACAGGAGGCCCAGGGACTCAGAGGCGGTCAGAGTCCAAGGGACAGAAGGTGGCATGAGTGACATTCC
>SJYV01008537.1:639442-692154 GCA_006410875.1 Neotragus pygmaeus | reverse complement strand
GCAGGGCACCCCATGCACCCCATGCAGCCCCGCCTCATCTCACAGCACAGCCTGTCGTCTCCACACGGGCCTCCCTCTGCCCCAAGCCCACATCAGCCCATGTTCTCTGTCCACGTCTCTTGGAGGGAAATGATAGAGGAGGAGATTGCACAGGAAATCCATGATAAATTTCGACATTACCTGCTGTGTCCCCTGACAGTCACATGCTGAAATCTGAATGTCCAGGATGGTGGTGTTGGGAGGTGGGGTCTTTGGAAGGTGAGAGGTCACAGGGCTGGAGACTCGTGAAGGGGTTAGTGCCCTCGTAAAAGAGGCCCTACAGCCCTCCTCCCTGCAAGAGTCTGGGACCTGGAAGGAGGCTCTCAACCGAGCTTCCGGCCTCCAGGTCTGTGAGAAAGGGACCTGTGTTGCCTATCAGCTGCTCAGTCTCTGGCATTTGTGACAGCATCCCGAGGGACTCAGACAGTAGCCCGACAATCACAAGACTTCACCCAGCCTTCCCAGGGACCCACTAAGAGAGGTGTGCGGACATCACTTGAAAGAGGTGTTGAGTGCAGCTTGGAGAGGCTGAGTGCCTTGTCTAAGGGCATGCAGCAGGAAGCAGCAGAGCCAGGCTCTCGTCTCTAGGAAGAGGGGCATGGTCAGCACAGTGGTCCCAGCAGACCCCAAGCTCCTCCCTCTAGCCCCAGGGATGCAGGTGGACCAGCCAGGACCCCCAGCTGGCTGTTGTGCCCCCCACTCAGGGCAGGGCTGGGCCCACAGCGATCTTAGATAGGAATCCACCTGCTCACTCTTCCGGGAGGGATGGTGCAGGACACCCATCCTGACTGGTCTGGGCTGCTCCTCAGCCTCTGAGCCTCATGGTTTTATCTCCAGGTAGCACAGACCCTTTAAATACTTCAGCATTGCTATGAAAATCAGGATCAATTCTGGCCAAGACCTGACTCACCATTGTTCCTGCTCATTGTCATTTTAGGAAATTCTTCCCAAGGGGGCTCCTGTGGGTTTGGGCAGAGGGCCCTCGTGGTGACCCTCATGCCATGTGTCCGGTCACCCCTCACCTCCTGTGGAGGCACACTTTCCAGAAGTCATCAGAACAAGCTGGTCTTTCCTGGAAGGATCCCAGCTCTCCCAACACTTCCTGGATTCGCAGGTTCCTGAATTCACCAGTATTCTTTCTCAACCTTTATTTATTTATCTCACTTTATTATTTTTGGATTAATGTAAATGAAGTCTGTGTTTGGCTTGCTAAAATGGATGAAAGGTTTGCTAGGATCAGAAGCTTCAAAGTGGGTTTTGATGGAAGAAAATCGATAAAAGAGTCTCTGCAGTGTTTTTTAACCCTCACCCCATGTTGGTACGAGATGAGGAGGATGGGGAGGTGATGATGGGAAGAGACTTTCTCCCATCTTCACCCACACAGTGTGGGGAGGGCACCCACGGGCACGTGTCTGGGGCGGGACATCACTGTGCCCCCATCCCGCTGGCCGGAACCTAGACGTGGGCTCACACCTGCCTGAGACTCTGCACCTTTAGTAAGAACAGGCTCCAGGGTGGTGGGTCTTTGGGAAGGACAGTCATGCCTAGTTACAATTAGTATTATCGCCTGAGAGGAGAATGGATATTGGTGAGCACTATTAATAGCCACTTCTGCCTTGACACCTCACCCCCACCGCCTCGTCAGGCTGCTTTTAACCTGGAGACTGAGGTTCTATCCGAGGTGCCAGAGAAGTCAGCTCCTACAGGGTCAGCCCTTCCGTGTTCTGCTAAGATGTGTCTCCTCCTCCTGTCTCTCTGTGCTGCGGGTTGTACCCTCCTATCGTCTTGGTTTGGATCCGCAACCCCCTACCCCAGGCAGACTAGGGTCAAGGTTGGGTGTGAGGGGTCTGTTTGATAGGCGACCTTGCGGGACATCAGGAAAGGAGAGCGGGAAGAGAAAGGGCCAGTGCCCGGTGCATTCTTGGCCCTGTGACCGTGGTGGGAGCCCGAGGGGACCGTGGATCACCCCTTGGAGTTTCTCAGCTGCTCAGCCAGGTTGCCGGGACGCTGCCCACCGACACTCCCTGGTTGAGAACTGCTCCCAAGGACAGTGGTTCCCGGCAATTCTGGCCTGCCTCTCTGCGCTCAGGCCGTGGTTGTGCCCACAGCAGAAAACGCTCCCCCGAGAGGCTGCAGGAGCCAGAGGAAGCCACGGCTGTGTCTGGGACGATGCCTGCTGAGGCCAGGCACCAGCAGCAATGCTACAGCCGTGTCCTGAGCTAATGAACCGCTGGTCTCTGCGGAGTCACTCCCTTCACCCCGCCACCAGCTGTGAGCTGCTGACGTGGCAGCTTCGTGGCTTGGACGACTCCACAGAAGCTCTGCTGCCGGGAGCCTGAGGGGCTGCTTATAATTTAAGGGTGGCCCCTTTCCTGAGGTCCCCAGGCACTCCTGAGCCCGGCCCTGTCCTTCAGGAAGGTGGCTGTGTACTAGTTTGCTGGCGTTGCAGAAAACAAAGCGCCGCTGTCTGGGGGCGCAGGCAGGAGGCCCCACGTCCGAGACCAGGGGCGGTGGGGCTGCTCCACCTGCTCGCAGTCTCCTTGCCCGGGCTTCCCTGGCCACCCTGCGCTCCCTGGAGACATGTCCCCGCCATCTCTACCCCTTGTGCCCTCTATGCCCACAGTCTCCCTTTTATCCGGACACGTTGTAGTCAGTTGGAGGCCCACTCTCGCCAGTGTGACCTCATCTTGATTAACACCGTATTTCCAAATAAGGGCACATTCTGAGGTGCTGTTGAGACTCCCGCATGGGGATTTGGGGAGGGCACGGTTCAGCACGCGAAGGGTGGGAGTAGAAGGCAAAGGGGCTGCCACACGGCACACGAGAGGATCTGATTCAGCTCAGCGGAGCCCCCAGGCAGGTGGAGGTGTGTGCCGAGGTCACCTCCGGCAGGGCACAAGTGCTCCCTCTGAGACACTTGAGGTCAAAATGAACAGGCTGCTTGCAGCGTGTGGCTTCACCACTGCCCTTGGTTTTTGAACTTGAGTGCCTTTTGGGCTTCATCCAGCTCTGCTGAGGCAGCCTCTAGGGTCCTCCCTGAACCGGGACCGGGGGGTGGGGTGTGGCACTCACCCTGACCGCTGGGCGGAGCGGACCCTGCGGCCTGTGGCTCTTCGGTGCCTGCTTTCAACCTCCGGGCAGTGGGGGTGGGAGAGCAGGCAGAGGGAGTCGGAAAGCGGTCCGGTCCCCAGAGCGGTCACTGGCCATCCTCTGCCCCCTGGAGAATAATCCATTTAAAACTTCTGAGCTGTCTAGACTTGTTATCTGGCCCCTAATTCCTGAGAGCCCGGAGCGGGCAGCAGCGGGACTGCCGAGATAGCAAGAGGGTGAAGTCATTGGCGTAAATCCTGCGGCAGGAAGTCGGCTCCAGGAACGATGGACGAGCGTGGGCCGGTGCCCACACGGGGGGCAAGATAGCGCGTCTAGACTCCGCTGGCCATTTCCTCCTCTTCCTCTAGCTGTCATATCGGCCGCCCCGTGGCCTTCCTGCTCGCTCTTCCCGTGCCCCACAGGAGAGACCCTCTCAGGAAGGCCTCACTTCATTTTCGGTGTGAGGGGCTGGGCATGGGCGCCTTCTCTATGCCACGGTGTCGCCGGGGATAGCCAGGCTGGCCTCCGCCACCCTGTCATTTCTGAGAGTTCAACGGGTTAGGGGAAAAATGACGTTTTCTCGCCAGAATCCAAAGGTCAATGGAAGGTCATTGGTGGGATCAGGAGGACACAAGTTGATGTCAAACAGACCCAGAGATTTCCACAAGTCCTGGAGAGAAAAGAGCCTGGAGCAAGGCTTATCTGAAAGCCCCTGGGAGCTGTGGAACGCTGCTCAAGCTGCATAACCTCCCATTTCCGGAAAGAGTGGCTCATTTCATTGGCTCCTGAGCATGCTGGGCGATCCTGAACCCTGAAGTCAGGGTGGGGAGTGAGGTCAAAAGGTCATTGGGTTCACTCCTCTGCCTCTAGGCAGGATTCTCCCAGCAAAGAGTCATCGTGTGTGTTCTAGCAAGCAAGGCTGCAAGTGGGGGCTTGGGGAGGAAGCAGGCCTGTGAGCACCTGCGAGCAGTGATGACGTGGTAATCCCTGCCAGCTGTCCAAGTCGGCGAGCCCCGCCAGTGCCTTGGGGTTTGAACAACTGCACTGAGACCTGTGGGGGACATCGGTGGGGAAGAGCGCAGTGTGTCCGGAGATTAGCCACCACCGCTGGGGCAACAGCCACAGAACATCAATGACAACCACAGAAGCGAAAATGTCGAGCAGTTGCCGTTCGCAGGGTTATGCGGAGTGGTTGAATGCTTGCACTTCATCTCCTGAATCATCACATAAGCCTCTAAGCCCGCGAGGGGGTCCTGTTGTAATTGTCCAAACTGAGGCTCAGAGATGGAAGGCAGGCCCAAGGTGCCCTAGTCTGTAAGAAGCAGAGGTAGAATTTGGACCAGTTGGAGCTGACTTCAGAGCCCAGGGCTGAACAGCTAAATGCTCCTCATGTGAGTGTACCACGTGTGTCCTGTTCCGCTGAGCAGGTGTGGGTGGCTGTGTGTGGCCCGGGTTAATAAATGGGGTGACTGGGGTGCCCACCACAGCCTTTAGATCCCAAATCCTCTATTGCTCCACTGGGCACCCCCTTCCTACCACGTGCAGTACCTTCTTACAAAACCAGTTGCTCTTTTATGACCCGTGGGGCAGGTGGAGAGGGAGTTACTCCACCGGGACTTATCTTTCCTGCCCTCCTTTAAATGAGGACGATCCCACACCTACCATGCTCCTGTTATAGGTGTAAGGGAAAGCTGTGCTGTGTGAAAGGAGGTCAAAATCAGCAAGAAGAGTGCATCTAAAAATGCAGAAGGACCTTGAGTCTCACCCAGCCATGAACATAGCCTCAGGCTGGAGTTGGACCCCACTAAGGCAGCTGCAAGGAATGATGCTGAAGCTGAAACTCCAGTACTTTGGCCACCTCATGAAAAGAGTTGACTCATTGGAAAAGACTTTGATGCTGGGAGGGATTGGAGGCAGGAGGAGAAGGGGATGACAGAGGATGAGATGGCTGGATGGCATCACCAACTCGATGGACGTGAGTTTGAGTGAACTCCGGGAGTTGGTGATGGACAGGGAGGCCTGGGGTGCTGCGATTCATGGGGTCGCAAAGAGTCAGACATGACTGAGCAACTGAACTGAACTGAACTGAAGGCGGCTGCAGAGATTATGAGGAAGAAAAAGGAAGACCAGACTGAGAGTGCCCGGGAGTCCCAGCTGGCCACAGCGGGGGAGCTGCCTAATACCTGAATCCATGGAAAATGTGACGTTTGTCATTAAGGCCCTATCGGTAGGGGCTAGTTAAATAAATGGACAATGAATGGGCCACCTGGTGGAACAGTATGCAGCCATCAAAAGGAATGCCAGGCTCTTATGTAACGATGTGGAATGATCACCAAAGTAGTTGAATGAAAAGCCACTCGATTTTATGTGAGTGTGTGTGTACTTACATGTATAAGTGTATGTATTCATATGCTTACATGCACATAATTATATGTTCATATTCCTGAAAGATCTCTAGATACTAGTAGCCCTGGAAAGGTGACTATGGGAAATGTTGGGAGGGAGATACTTGCTTATATCTTGAATTTTTGACCAGGTGACTATCTGACCTTAAAAAGAAAGAAAGAAAGAAAAACATAGCCCCATCCTGTCCTCTAAGCTTGGGTGGTCTCTTGAATAATAAGCGACTCCCCTTTGTGCCCAAGGGCTCTTGATCTCTCATCTGGGTGTTACAGAGGTATAGGAGGGGTGCATTTTNAGAGGGAGTTACTCCACCGGGACTTATCTTTCCTGCCCTCCTTTAAATGAGGACGATCCCACACCTACCATGCTCCTGTTATAGGTGTAAGGGAAAGCTGTGCTGTGTGAAAGGAGGTCAAAATCAGCAAGAAGAGTGCATCTAAAAATGCAGAAGGACCTTGAGTCTCACCCAGCCATGAACATAGCCTCAGGCTGGAGTTGGACCCCACTAAGGCAGCTGCAAGGAATGATGCTGAAGCTGAAACTCCAGTACTTTGGCCACCTCATGAAAAGAGTTGACTCATTGGAAAAGACTTTGATGCTGGGAGGGATTGGAGGCAGGAGGAGAAGGGGATGACAGAGGATGAGATGGCTGGATGGCATCACCAACTCGATGGACGTGAGTTTGAGTGAACTCCGGGAGTTGGTGATGGACAGGGAGGCCTGGGGTGCTGCGATTCATGGGGTCGCAAAGAGTCAGACATGACTGAGCAACTGAACTGAACTGAACTGAAGGCGGCTGCAGAGATTATGAGGAAGAAAAAGGAAGACCAGACTGAGAGTGCCCGGGAGTCCCAGCTGGCCACAGCGGGGGAGCTGCCTAATACCTGAATCCATGGAAAATGTGACGTTTGTCATTAAGGCCCTATCGGTAGGGGCTAGTTAAATAAATGGACAATGAATGGGCCACCTGGTGGAACAGTATGCAGCCATCAAAAGGAATGCCAGGCTCTTATGTAACGATGTGGAATGATCACCAAAGTAGTTGAATGAAAAGCCACTCGATTTTATGTGAGTGTGTGTGTACTTACATGTATAAGTGTATGTATTCATATGCTTACATGCACATAATTATATGTTCATATTCCTGAAAGATCTCTAGATACTAGTAGCCCTGGAAAGGTGACTATGGGAAATGTTGGGAGGGAGATACTTGCTTATATCTTGAATTTTTGACCAGGTGACTATCTGACCTTAAAAAGAAAGAAAGAAAGAAAAACATAGCCCCATCCTGTCCTCTAAGCTTGGGTGGTCTCTTGAATAATAAGCGACTCCCCTTTGTGCCCAAGGGCTCTTGATCTCTCATCTGGGTGTTACAGAGGTATAGGAGGGGTGCATTTTTGGGCCATGAGAGTGAGCTCTGGTGAGGGGTGCTAGTGCATGCCCATTCCCGCCCTGCCCATGGGTGGCACTGCCCAGCTCTGGTATAGGATGGAATTCTGCAGCATGGGGGTCCCAGAACCTGCAAAGAAGTCAATGCCCTCAGCTCCATGAGTGCCCAGGTGGCTTCCCGTGGGCATAGAAAATGCCTTCTCCCAGGCAGGGGACAGAATCCTGAGAGGGCAACACTGAAGATTTATGGGCCTTCCCAGGGCTCAGACTTGCTGATGGCCCCTGAGACAGGCGAGGGGTCAGGGGTTATCTCCGGGTGGGCAGCTGGGGGCTGCCTGGGGCCCCCTCCCTTCCTCGGCAGCTGCTAGAACCATCAAGGGGTCCATCCCTTCTTATGCCTGGCTCGGGTTTCTGACCTCGGAGCAGCCCATACACTGTGCAGACCTCAGTGGGGTGAAATGGACATTTTGAGAGTAAAATGAAGAGGGACAGTAGGCCAGAGGGACAGATGGGGAGAGGAACAACGGAGGACAGTCCCCTGCGGAGATAAACGTGAGGCCCCAGGAACATGAGGCTGTGGGGGCCATGGGAGGGTGAGGGGACCTTTGTTCCTGCCGCTGAGGGCTGGAGTCAGTCCTAACAAATGGTAGCATGAAGTCCGAGGGGGAGGTCCTAGGACCCGCCTTTGAGAAGGCAGAGACAGGCCATGGGATTTCCAATTCCCTGTTCAGGCTGCCAGAAGGCAGTGTGGTGAGGGGTGGGTGATCCCCACTGGGGAGTATTGGAGGAGTGAGGCTGTGCTCTGGGCCTCTGTTTTCACATCTGTAAAATGGGACTATAATAATTCCTCTTTCTTGAGAGTATGCAGTGACCATCTGAGATGCTGCTGGTCAAATGCATGGCCACATGCATTTGTAGCAGCCGGGCTCCCCACAAAGCGCTTTGTCCAGGTGGCCCAGGCAATCCCCACAAGAATACCATGCTGGGGATGGGGTTGCGGCGGGGTCGGGGGGCGGTCCAGATAAAGCGACTGAAGCAGAGAAACTGAGGGCCTCACCCAGTGTCTCAGAGCGGGATTCCAACCCAAGCCCAAGCCCATGCTGGCTGGTCTTCACCATCACCGACTGCAGCCAGGCCTCTCGCCCAGCATGTCCTTAACCCAGGGCCCTTTTGCCCTTGTTTCAGGCCCACGTTTGAGCCAGTGGGTTCCTGTGTGGTTCGAGAGCAGGTAAGCTTTGATTTAACGCCTGCGGTGGTTTCTCAGACTCTGGTGAACCTGGAGGATGCCCTTTCTCAAGGCCCAGAGAGGGAGTAATCCATGCTTTCTGCAGTCCCCAGAGAGATTTATGCTCCTGGCGGGCCGGCTGCGCGTTATTACACTTCCTTCTCTTTCATTAATCATCCCCCGGCCCTCAGTCCTCCTGACAGCCAGGAGCAGCGGCCTGCGAGCCCCGAGTCCTGCCGATTAGGATGCTGCCGGGCAGGCGGTGCTTATCTCTGGGAGAGAGCCCAGAGCTGCCTCGACGGAAGGGCAGTGGCTGTGCCCTCGGCTCCCCCATCACCACCCCTCCAGGAAGGAAGCCCACCCCTCCCCGGGAGCCAGGTGCTGATGGAGTGGCTCAGCACGCTCGGGCGGCACGGGAACAAGTGCTGATGCGTGGGGCAGCTGGTCCAGATGCTTGCCGGGACGACAGTCACTCTCTTCTTGTTGGTTCTGTTATTCAAGCTTGAGAATTCCCCAGGGTCCTGTGTCAAGTGTTTCCCTCCATTCCCTCGCGTTTTGATTGTCTCAGCGTGCTCTAAGGAGCTACAACTCATCATCCTTCCTGCACGAGAAAATGGGGGTCCAGGGAGGTGAGAGGGACAGGTCCCTGTCAGCGAGCAGGGCGCCTGACTGTCCTGCCCTCTTCTGCCGTCCATCCTGACAGGTCATGGGTTTCTGTTTTCAAGACTTTTTTTTTTTTTTTAAAAAGCTTCATGGGGGTATAATTCACGGCATTACAAGTCACCCATGTGAAGTGTATAATTCAGTGTTTTTCAAATATTTGCAGATGTGTGCAGCCTCCCCCAGTAAATTTCAGGACAATTTCATCACCTAAAATCATCCCTCTATCCTTCACCCCAGGCCCCTCCTTCCTGAGACCTACCACCCTCTAGTTGCTCCTTGTTTCCTTCCAGTTAATAGACAGCCGTGGACTAGACCCCAGCTGCCACCCTCGTGGGCCCCCCGGGTCCTGGTTCTGAGTCACTACTCCTTCCAAAGTCCCTTGGGGTGCTTGAGTACCCAGGTGGAGTGTGTGTCTGAGCCCTGGGGGCCATTCTTGCTGGCATTCTGGCTGGCACTAGTGGCAGGGCAGGTGGGACCCTGGGATAACTGATGGAAGGGGCCGAGGCCCAGTGGGGGTGGGGAGGACGGGAGCGACGTGGGCCCGTGGGCAGTGAGGGAGTGGGCAAACCACAGGCACACACCATACGTTTGCGCTGAAACCTGAGGTTAAGTGGGAGTTGGGGTCCACGAGAGCGGTGGGCTGGGCAGGGGGTTGGGAGGGGAAGTGGCTGAGGTCAGAGAACAGAGTCCCTCTGGTAACTGCAGGGAACTCAGCGTGAAGCCCAAGAGGACCCGGGTTGGGGTGGGAGGAGGTCAGGAAAGCAGACAGGCGGCCTGGAGGCAGGACCAGAAGTGGGAGGCCTGGGGCTCAGAGGGGAGGGGCTTCCTGTGCGCCCCTCAGTTACAGAGCATGCTTCTTAGGTCCTACTGCAGAGCTGTGAGGGCAGAGCGGCCTGCCTGCTCCTCTCGATAAATCCTGCGGGTCTTTATCCGTTCCAGTGACTTCTTGATACCTACTAAATCAGGAGAAGTCCAGACTTGTCTTCCTTCTCAGTGAGCTGAGTCCCTCCTGGCACCCACTGGAGTGGGTGCCCTTGGTGGGCATGTCCCCACAACACTCCCTCTCGCCCCTGACTCCAGGCCAAGGGTGCCTTTTCTCCCCGCTGGCCTGCCCCACTCAGCTGTGTCACCTCCCAGGATCAGAGAGCTCAGAACTCCAGAGCCCTGTCCTTCGTTTGAAAGTGTTTAGAGCAGACATTTCACACCTGGCTAGACGTGTTAGGGCTTCTCTGGTGGCTCAGACGGTAAAGAATCTGCCTGCAGTGGAGGAGACCTGAGTTTGATCCCTGAGTTGGGAAGATCCCCTGGAGAAGGGAATGGATGCCCACGTCAGTATTCTTGTCTGGAGAATCCCATGGACAGAGGAGCCTGGTGGGTGACAATTCATGGGGTTGCAAAGAGTCGGACATAGCTGAGCGACTAACACTTTTACAGCACTGAAATGTGTTAGAGAGCCTGCCAGCACGATAGTGCCTGTGTGATAAAGGGACAGATTGTTCCGAGGTGCCCACTCTGGGTAGATGGATTTTGAAAAAGTGCTCCCTCTCTGGGGGGCAGGTGCAGGGTGCAGGGCAGGGCGAGCAAACAGCACCCCTGCCCCAGCGAACCCTCTCTAACGGGCAGGCCAGCCCAGGAGCCCAGCTGAGAAAAGACAACAGCACTTACTAAGCTTCTACAGTGATACCAGCACGAGGGCCAGGGGATGAGGATGGAGCTGATTGCCTTCCAGCATTCCAGCGTGGAGGGGGAGAACAAACGCTGCCCTGGCCCCTCCCAGGCTGGATTTCCTGCCTGGCGCTGGGGAGCCGAGAGGGGGTGGGCCGGTAAGGCTCCCTCTGCCCCCTTCCCCCACTGGCTCCCAAACCATCCATCAGCCCACGGCTCACCTGTGAAACCCAAGGCTGGGAACCGCAGCGCTATTCCGTTACACAGTCAAGATTTATCGGAACATGACAGGCCTGCGGGGCTTTTATGACGCGCATGGCGCCAATCCCTTCTGTTAACCTGCCTGTCCCNATAATAATTCCTCTTTCTTGAGAGTATGCAGTGACCATCTGAGATGCTGCTGGTCAAATGCATGGCCACATGCATTTGTAGCAGCCGGGCTCCCCACAAAGCGCTTTGTCCAGGTGGCCCAGGCAATCCCCACAAGAATACCATGCTGGGGATGGGGTTGCGGCGGGGTCGGGGGGCGGTCCAGATAAAGCGACTGAAGCAGAGAAACTGAGGGCCTCACCCAGTGTCTCAGAGCGGGATTCCAACCCAAGCCCAAGCCCATGCTGGCTGGTCTTCACCATCACCGACTGCAGCCAGGCCTCTCGCCCAGCATGTCCTTAACCCAGGGCCCTTTTGCCCTTGTTTCAGGCCCACGTTTGAGCCAGTGGGTTCCTGTGTGGTTCGAGAGCAGGTAAGCTTTGATTTAACGCCTGCGGTGGTTTCTCAGACTCTGGTGAACCTGGAGGATGCCCTTTCTCAAGGCCCAGAGAGGGAGTAATCCATGCTTTCTGCAGTCCCCAGAGAGATTTATGCTCCTGGCGGGCCGGCTGCGCGTTATTACACTTCCTTCTCTTTCATTAATCATCCCCCGGCCCTCAGTCCTCCTGACAGCCAGGAGCAGCGGCCTGCGAGCCCCGAGTCCTGCCGATTAGGATGCTGCCGGGCAGGCGGTGCTTATCTCTGGGAGAGAGCCCAGAGCTGCCTCGACGGAAGGGCAGTGGCTGTGCCCTCGGCTCCCCCATCACCACCCCTCCAGGAAGGAAGCCCACCCCTCCCCGGGAGCCAGGTGCTGATGGAGTGGCTCAGCACGCTCGGGCGGCACGGGAACAAGTGCTGATGCGTGGGGCAGCTGGTCCAGATGCTTGCCGGGACGACAGTCACTCTCTTCTTGTTGGTTCTGTTATTCAAGCTTGAGAATTCCCCAGGGTCCTGTGTCAAGTGTTTCCCTCCATTCCCTCGCGTTTTGATTGTCTCAGCGTGCTCTAAGGAGCTACAACTCATCATCCTTCCTGCACGAGAAAATGGGGGTCCAGGGAGGTGAGAGGGACAGGTCCCTGTCAGCGAGCAGGGCGCCTGACTGTCCTGCCCTCTTCTGCCGTCCATCCTGACAGGTCATGGGTTTCTGTTTTCAAGACTTTTTTTTTTTTTTTAAAAAGCTTCATGGGGGTATAATTCACGGCATTACAAGTCACCCATGTGAAGTGTATAATTCAGTGTTTTTCAAATATTTGCAGATGTGTGCAGCCTCCCCCAGTAAATTTCAGGACAATTTCATCACCTAAAATCATCCCTCTATCCTTCACCCCAGGCCCCTCCTTCCTGAGACCTACCACCCTCTAGTTGCTCCTTGTTTCCTTCCAGTTAATAGACAGCCGTGGACTAGACCCCAGCTGCCACCCTCGTGGGCCCCCCGGGTCCTGGTTCTGAGTCACTACTCCTTCCAAAGTCCCTTGGGGTGCTTGAGTACCCAGGTGGAGTGTGTGTCTGAGCCCTGGGGGCCATTCTTGCTGGCATTCTGGCTGGCATTAGTGGCAGGGCAGGTGGGACCCTGGGATAACTGATGGAAGGGGCCGAGGCCCAGTGGGGGTGGGGAGGACGGGAGCGACGTGGGCCCGTGGGCAGTGAGGGAGTGGGCAAACCACAGGCACACACCATACGTTTGCGCTGAAACCTGAGGTTAAGTGGGAGTTGGGGTCCACGAGAGCGGTGGGCTGGGCAGGGGGTTGGGAGGGGAAGTGGCTGAGGTCAGAGAACAGAGTCCCTCTGGTAACTGCAGGGAACTCAGCGTGAAGCCCAAGAGGACCCGGGTTGGGGTGGGAGGAGGTCAGGAAAGCAGACAGGCGGCCTGGAGGCAGGACCAGAAGTGGGAGGCCTGGGGCTCAGAGGGGAGGGGCTTCCTGTGCGCCCCTCAGTTACAGAGCATGCTTCTTAGGTCCTACTGCAGAGCTGTGAGGGCAGAGCGGCCTGCCTGCTCCTCTCGATAAATCCTGCGGGTCTTTATCCGTTCCAGTGACTTCTTGATACCTACTAAATCAGGAGAAGTCCAGACTTGTCTTCCTTCTCAGTGAGCTGAGTCCCTCCTGGCACCCACTGGAGTGGGTGCCCTTGGTGGGCATGTCCCCACAACACTCCCTCTCGCCCCTGACTCCAGGCCAAGGGTGCCTTTTCTCCCCGCTGGCCTGCCCCACTCAGCTGTGTCACCTCCCAGGATCAGAGAGCTCAGAACTCCAGAGCCCTGTCCTTCGTTTGAAAGTGTTTAGAGCAGACATTTCACACCTGGCTAGACGTGTTAGGGCTTCTCTGGTGGCTCAGACGGTAAAGAATCTGCCTGCAGTGGAGGAGACCTGAGTTTGATCCCTGAGTTGGGAAGATCCCCTGGAGAAGGGAATGGATGCCCACGTCAGTATTCTTGTCTGGAGAATCCCATGGACAGAGGAGCCTGGTGGGTGACAATTCATGGGGTTGCAAAGAGTCGGACATAGCTGAGCGACTAACACTTTTACAGCACTGAAATGTGTTAGAGAGCCTGCCAGCACGATAGTGCCTGTGTGATAAAGGGACAGATTGTTCCGAGGTGCCCACTCTGGGTAGATGGATTTTGAAAAAGTGCTCCCTCTCTGGGGGGCAGGTGCAGGGTGCAGGGCAGGGCGAGCAAACAGCACCCCTGCCCCAGCGAACCCTCTCTAACGGGCAGGCCAGCCCAGGAGCCCAGCTGAGAAAAGACAACAGCACTTACTAAGCTTCTACAGTGATACCAGCACGAGGGCCAGGGGATGAGGATGGAGCTGATTGCCTTCCAGCATTCCAGCGTGGAGGGGGAGAACAAACGCTGCCCTGGCCCCTCCCAGGCTGGATTTCCTGCCTGGCGCTGGGGAGCCGAGAGGGGGTGGGCCGGTAAGGCTCCCTCTGCCCCCTTCCCCCACTGGCTCCCAAACCATCCATCAGCCCACGGCTCACCTGTGAAACCCAAGGCTGGGAACCGCAGCGCTATTCCGTTACACAGTCAAGATTTATCGGAACATGACAGGCCTGCGGGGCTTTTATGACGCGCATGGCGCCAATCCCTTCTGTTAACCTGCCTGTCCCCGGTTAGGGCGGGGGCGTTTTACGACTGCCGACACCACTCCATCTGCTCCTGAGCTTGTGGTGTTCTGACAGTGAGGACAAAATGTCCAGCTTTGTCCAGGCCCCGCGGGCTGGATTATCACTTCAGCACTTGAGAGCTCAGCCTGCTTCCCCCTGGAGCGAGAACCCCCAGGCGGGCAGGATCCTCGCCCCCACCAAGCCCCAGGCCTGGTGTGAATGAAATTCAAATCGCGCTCTGACAGTCCCGTGAATTATCTGTTTTCTAACCTGCCTCCCTAGCTCTTTCATCTCCACAGCAGAAGCCACGTTGGGGTGTAAAGTGGGGGGGTTCTTCTCGTGAAGTAATCCATTGACGTCTCTACAAAGGCCCCCGTGACACCCAAATTGCCCAAGTCTCAGGGAAGAAAGACGCAATGAGGGGACCGTTTGGAAGATCTTTAAAAAGGAGCTCAGCACCTCCCGGGGACACGGGCAAATTGCTGTCCAGCGAGGTGGGAGGGAGTTCGGGCCCAAGACACTGGGCCAGCACTTTTAATGACCTGGTTAAAAGTAAAGCCATGTTCACGAGAAACGGAATCCCCCAGGGGGCTGGAAGCTTGCGATGTGCTGAGCGTCTTCCTTGCCCAGCACGTCCCGCTGGTTCCGTCCAGGCGGAGGACGAGGATGGATTCTTCCGGTGCTGCTCACTCTTCCTCAGCCGGCACCTGGCTCCTGGCTCCGGGACTGGGCAGTTGACAGGTGTTTGATGTTCAGGAGGGGAGGGCGAAAAGGGCTTCTCATACGGGGGCATGCAAAGGGCAGCCCCCACCCCCGCGCCCGCCAAAGCTCACTTCCCACTGAGGAGGGTCCCGCCGGAGGAACTGGCCTCTGTCCACTCTAATATTCTGGGCTCTCTGTGCCCGGGCCTGGGCTGGCCTACTGATGAAACCACTAAGTCACTAACTCACCAGCAAAATGAACGTGGGGGCGGGGGGTGCAAGTCCTGGAGCAGGAGCTCGACTGGTGCCAAATGCACGTTCCTAGGTAGAAACCATTCTGGCTGCTAATAACCAGGTCTTATTCAAGTGCCCCACTTCCCAGGTGACTCAGCCATAAAGAGTCCACCTGTCAATGCAAGACACACAGGTTCGATCCCTGGGTCAGGAAGATCCCCTGGAGGAAGAAATGGCAACCCACTCCAGTATTCTTGCCTGGAGAATCCCATGGACAGAGGAGCCTCGTGGGCTACAAAAGAGCTGGACACGACTGAGCAACTAAGCAACAACTATTCAAGTGCCCTGGCTTCATTTGCTGCTTCCTTACATTGGGTTAATGACATCTGCCTTACAGGATTTTAAGTCTAAATGCAAGAAGATGAATAAATGTACTGTATGCAGTAGGAACTCAACAGTTGTTCATGGACTCCTGTGTGTTGTGAGCCCTAGTGTCAAAGAAACCTAGGTCTGAACCGGCCTTCACAGCCCGTGATCCCAGGCAGGTCACAGGACCCCTCCCAGCCTCAGGTTCCATGTCTAACAGCACCTGGGTCACACAGCAGCTCAGAGGCCAGGTGAGGCATGCGTAAGCACTCAATACACAGTTGCCCCGATGGTGGCGAGGACCAGCATCACTGCTGCTCTCTAGTAGGGCTGTCCCCACCTGGAAAGGACCTCCTGGGCCCTAAAGGGCAGGCCTCCCATGGGCCTGGCTGCTTGAACCCTGGGATTGGCGGGTGGCCCTGTGTCCTGGGCCCCAGGGGGCCTGCTTACACTAGGGTCACAGTGTACAGCGCAGGAGGGGCCAGCCCATCCGAGCAGCCCAGAGGCGGCCCTGTCTGCTGGCCTCGGATGGCCCGATTGTTTTCATTTGCAAATGAAAAATAAGAAACACTCGCCCAAGCCAGAGCAGCAGGATTTCTTCCTCAGTGCCTCCTCCTGCCCCCCCACCACCTCCCGCCCCCGTTGGGAGGCCGGCAGGACATGGATGCCTGAAGCAGCTCCAGTCACTGAACTGGCCGTGACCTGGACTGCAGTCACAAGAGGGTCTGCTGGGGCGGCTGCCCAAAGGCACAGAGTGCCATCCACCCCAGGAGCATCACAGCCAGCCTGTGCAGCCGGAGAGAGCTGAGATCGGGGTGGGGCTGACTTCTCCCCCACCAGCGCCCACACTCAGGCAGGAATGATGTGTGACAGACTCCCACAGAGGGGCCCCTGTGTAGGGCGGGGATGATCGTAGCTCACTTGTGTGGAGTGCCACCTGTATACCCACCCCGTGCCATACCCTTCCTGGAAGGAGGTGTTACTAACAGTAATGACAGTGGAGAGGCAAGTGGTGCAGATGCTCAGAGGACAGACAGCCTGGCAGTTCCTTCCAAGGCTGCGTATACTCTTACCACATGACCCAGCAATCATGCTCCTTGGTATTTCTCCATAGGATTGAAAACTTGTGTTCACACAAAACCTGTGTGTAGATGTTGGCAGCAGCTTTCTTCATAATTGCCAAAAAACCTGGAAGCAGCCAAGATGCCCTCACGTAGGTGAGTGGGTAAAACAGTGGCATATCCAGACGATGGAATATTACTCAGCAATGAATAGAAATGAGCTGTCTGGGCCTGAAATGACATGGAGGGGCTGTCAAGGCTGAGGCGTGGAACAGCGCTTAGCATACGGCTAAGGGGCAGGAGCCCATCTGAACAGGATCCGTCCTGTATGACTCCAGCTCCCAGCTGCCCTTCCTGGGGGTCCTGCCTGGGCTTTTGGACTTGTCCAGCCAGCCCAGCCATCGCTGTGCCAGTTTTTGAGCTAGGTGTCGTCTTTTCGGCCTCCCTCTGTTTCTCTGGTGTGGTGCACACAGATATAGTCCCATCAAGGCTGTGATGTCTAAGGCCTGTTGTCTATGCTCTCTGCATCAGTTTCCTTATCTGTAACGTGGGGCTGATAAGAGCACCCGCCTCCTCAGATGCTAAGTCACCTACCTGATGGGTGGCAGTGACACTGGCTGGCACAGAGCCGGTGTACTTAGCAACGCGTGCTGTGCTGAGGAAGAAACAGAGCCTGGAAAGTTCTATTACCCACCTGGGGCACCGCAGTGCAGAAAGACAGGGCCAGCGTGGGACACGGCATCCGTGGCCCCAGCCCCGCTCACACGGCCTCCACTCGCAGGTGGTTCTGATGGCAGTTGTGCGTGGAAGGGTCTGAACGACTTGTATATTCTGTGCTTTCTGCAAAAAGAGGAAACAGGCTCGCAAAAGTCAGTGCATTTAAGTAGTCACGACAGCCCTTCAGAGGCAGGGAGGGAGGCTGGCCCTATCACATGGCACCTCATGGCCCGGCCAGGAAACAGAGGTTGGAGAAGCCCAAACCTTGCCTGGGCCCCTGGTGCCCAAGGCCTCTGGCGGGTGCAGAGTCTTCCCAGAGGCCGCGGAGAGCTTCCCATGGGTTTTTATTAGAAACAATTGGAGGATCCAGCTGCCCTTCAGACACTTTGAGCTGCACATTTTCCACATTCCTTCTCGACCTGGCATGGCCGGGACACCGTCATTAAAAAAAAAAAAAAAAAATCTGGTATTTGAAATTAAAAAAAAATCACAGCCTTCCTTTCTTTGACTCATTTCCTGTGGTGTTTCCCTGGCCTAATGGAAACCTGACAGGCTTCGTGGCAAAGGAAGCCAGGCCCCCCCTGCGCAGGGGCAGAGTGCAGCGTGGAGAACGGTGCTTTTGTTCAGGCGGTGGGAAGAGGTGATGGCGAGGGGCCTTCCCCTGCCGAAACCGAGAAGCAGAGCAGAGGCCTGCAAGGAAAACATCCTCCTCTGTGCACTCAACTCAGCCCTCAGAATCAGGGCTGAGATTTGAGCTGGCAGCATGGAGGTGGGGGTGGGGGGCTCTGGGCCTGGCCTGCTCCCCAGGGCTCCTCTTGGGCTTTGCAGGGGCCACCGAAGCCCTTGGAGAGGAGTGACAGGGCCCACGATGGCTCCTCCCAGCAGCGGACAGGAGCAGTGTTCTCACTAACTCTCGGCATCCACGGAGCTGGACGAGAAGAAGAGGCTCCGGGCAGCGACATGGAGCCCAGAATTCAGGGGGTGGGTAGTAAGCATTATGGAGCACTCGCCACACCAGAAAACGATCAAGCTGGCAATACCTGCTTTACTTTACTGGTGTTTTCGTGCCAACGCCAACATCATCACTGGCTTGTATGGGGCATTTACTCTGCTGCTTGCTGTGCAGACATCGCCGCGTTTTATCCAAGACAGCCTTGGAGGGCAGAGGACATGGTGGCTGCTGCCCTCTACAGAGGCAGGGGTGGGGGGAAGCAGAGCATCTGAAATATCACCCACTGTGAAGGGAGCCACGTTCCCAGAGCATCGTGTTCTGCTCGTTTCAGGGGGCGGCTGGCAGAGATGAGGGAGGCTCATATGGAGGTCACCTGGGATGTTCAGCAGATGTTTACAAATAGACATCAAGGAGCCTTTGAAAAGAAAGATGTGGCTTCAAACCCAAGGGACTAAAGGGTTAAAACCAGCTGTGGATGCATTGTCATCAGATACTTTGGAAAACCAGGCAGCAGTACCTTTAAAACTGAGCATCCGCCTATTCTATGACCTGACATGTACTCCCAGGAGAAATGAATCTGTGCACCCACCAAAGACACATGCAGGACAACAATGCTCATGCAGCTTTATTCAGAAAAACCGTGAGTGAGAAAAAAGCAAATGTGCCTCAGTTGCAGAATGGGTTAATAAACTAAAGCACATCCACAGAAGTGGTTCCACAGTAGTGGGAAAGAACAGAAGTCTGCACACATGTGAGCGGTCGCACAAGCCAGCAACCAGGGAAGGAAGTACACAGGAGTACACCCTGAGGGGCTCGGCGCCCCTGAGCCTGCAGATCAGGCAGCGCTGACGGTCTCCATGGTGAATGGGGCACCTTTGGAGGTATTTGTGGGGAAGCAGCGCAGGAGAGCCTTCTACTGTGGAAATACTCCGTATCTTGATCTGGATGGTAGCTACACGAGCGTTAACCTACTTAAAAATTCATCCAGCTGTTGCACACTTTACTGTATATTTTTAACACTTGAGTTAAAATTCAGGAAAAGGCACAGGCCTTGTCCTCAGCCCACTTACAGCCTGGTTTGGGTGAGGGTTCTTCCCAGGGAGTTCAGAGAAGAGATGCCTCTGTAGAGACGGGGCTGGGGCAGAATGGTGACGTCGAAGCCAGAGTTAGACAACTTCAGAGTCTCTTTCAGACCCTGGTTGAGGGTTGTGTCATTTTCCTTCATGTGTTATTTTCAAGGTGCATGTCCATGTGTATGCACACACATGTGAATATCTCTTTATGTGTGTGTCTGATTTGAACTTTTATATACTTGCACCAAATGCAAAAAGTTTAAACCAACAATTTCATTGGCATAGTTACCAACCATGATCTAAGGATGAGAGGCAGTTATTCACTGGTTCTTGTTTCGTCTAAACACCTAAACCTCCAGTTTGGCCTCTGACCCTGTCCATGTTTAGGCAGAGGGCAGAAGAGGGAACTCCCACCTGTCCTGGGGTGAGGGTCCGTGAAGGCAGCCACTGGCTGCTGCCACTGTGACAGTCACATGCAGGTGTCACACACACACAGTAAGGGTCCTGAGCATGCCACCCCCCCACCCACCGAAGCCCCTCTTCCCAGTTAGCTATCTCAGGAGCCCTTTGCAAAGTAATAAAATATTTCCACAGAGAAGTGTGGGTGGTGTGTTGATTACTCGGCAGATCCAGGATGACCAGTCCTTAACTGCTGAGAGCAAGGCAGACAAGAAATGGAAAGCTGTCAAGTGTGGGAGAATATTGGATAAAATAAAAACAGACGGTGGCCTCCGTACTCTTGTCTTGCTAAATGAAAGTTCTATGTGTGTCTAAACCTAAGGCTGACCCTTGAGGGAAGATGGTCATCACTGGAGAACTCTACAGCAAGCTCATGTCATCCCGTTTGGGCTACAAGAAAAAAATGACTCCACTAAATCAAATGGTTTGGTTGACACAGTTACTGCATAGAACCCACACTGATAACTAATGTTGGGAGAAATCGGTTAAATCAGAGCTTTTCAAATCCACACTTAGTGTGAACCTGCTACATTCTGTGTTCTGTGTTTAGCATTGTTGGTCAGGAATGAAAATATGCCAGTTGTGCCCTGAAGGAGCTCTCGGTAGTATTAAAATGTCTCAGCGACACCGTCCTCCTACCCAGCAAGGCGCGGTGGCCAGCTGACGCAGCAGTTGGGGCTTTGGTATCCTTCTGAGTCATGACTGTGGACGCTAGTCTCTTCATACTGTATACACACAGAACCAGCTAAGGGAGCTCCTGGTGGCTGGAAGGTGACAAGTTCACACTCGTGAACTCGTGAGCGGATGCCATGCTGGTAGATGGGTGTCACCGAAGAGGCTGGAATCCATGAGCATAATTCAGGAAACGTCTTGGAGACAAAGGCAGTGGCTCATCCCTTTGTGTCCCATGCACCCCTTCGGTCCACCTGAATTATGGAAACTATAGAATTATATTGCACTTATTTATTTGATTTTTTAAACTTTTATTTTCTATTGGAATGTAGTTGATTGACAGTGTTGTCATAGTTTCAGGTGGACACAGCAAAGAGACTCAGCCATACGTGTGCATGCATCCATTCTCCCTCAAACCCCTCTCCTACACAGGCTGCCACATGACATTGCGCAGTTTCCCATGCTATACAGTAGGTCCTTGTTGGCTATCCATTTTAAATATAACAGTGTGTACATGTCAGTACCAAACTCCCAATCTATTCCTTCCTGTCATCCTTCCCCCCTGGTAACCAGAAGTTCTAGAATTATATTACATTTATTGATATGCATGACTATTCAACCAAATGATGAAGCTCTTGAAAGCCATGACCATCACTTAATTGGTTCTAGAACCCCAGGCCTGTCACCTGGTAGATGTGTGTGTGTGTGCGCTAAGTCACTTCAGTCGTGTCCAAAACTCTTTGTGACCTCAAGGACTATAGCCCCCCAGGCTCCTCTGTCCATGGGATTCTCCACAAAAGTACTGGAGTGGGTTGCCATGCCCTTCTCCAGGGGAATCTTCCCAACCCAGGGGTCGAGCCTGCAGCTCCTGCAGCTCCTGTACTGCAGGTGGGTTCCTCACTGCTGAGCCCCTGGGGCAGCCGCACCTCGTGGGTGCTTAGTGCTTATTGAAAGACTCAAGGAGTGACCGAGGGGGAGAGATTGAATGTGCCCTTGGGGAAATTAGCATTTCCGAGATTTCCTTTCTCATTTGAAAGAGGAGACAGCATGGCCCCAGCTCTCCATTGTGGGGTCATCAGGAGGGCCAGGTGAGATGACGCAGGTGGAGACGGCAGCGGCAGCGGCGACAGCAATCCTGGAGGAGGAGGGTGGGAGGGAGAAGGGCCAGAGCAAAGGAGTTTTCTTCACTAATCGTTGGAATTCCTTGTCCAGCCCTGACTTGGGAGCACTTTCTCTAGAAGCAGAAGACAAATGAGGGACCTGCGCTCCTGCCTTGGAACTCCACGTGAACTCCCCCTCGTGGGCCGGGGTCAAACTCTGGGCAGTGGATTGGCTCATTAAACAAATGACCTAATTTAGTACTTAAGACACCCAAAATTTACTAGACTAATTTGTCAAGTCATCCAGAACAACCAAACCACAAACGGCCTTGTAGGTTTTAATGGAATTATAGACAAAATTCAGATTGACTACTCAATAAAAGTTTCCGTGAAAGCAGGACTGACAGTTTAGTCTACGGAACACAGAGGAGACTTTTATGGGCCGGTGTAAATCTTTTGATGGACCCTTTCATCTCATCCTTTCCATTTTTACCGCCTCTGAAGGAGAGTCTGGAGTTTATGGAACTGAGGGGCAGGAAGCAGGAAGTAGGAAACAGGAAGTAGAAGTGTTCTATTTGGCTGCTGATAAGCATGTTAAGGCTTGATACACTGGGTGAGCTGCTGGTGTGGGACTGAGCAAGTTTGTCCACCACCCAGCATCAAAGGTTGTCTACAGAAATGTGAAGGCATTGAGAAAAGTGTAGCTGGCACAGAAACCTGTTCTTTTAATTAAGGCTTAAAACCCAAACCTCTGTAATGACACCTTCTGTCTGTCCTTTTTCAGCAGAATGACCAGAGAGGACTTGGACAGGCCTTTTCCATTCCACTGTTCCCAGGACAATGGAAATGGTCACTAATGCCCATGTTCTTGGGGACACTTTCATCCCTCACATCCCCCGGACAGCTGTCTTTTACACGGTGGGAGTTGCAAAGCTTCCACTTTAAAGATCCATCTGGTTCTTACATCAGGCTAAGCCTTGATCTTAAGGCGCAAGCCCAAACACACTGGGGAGATGCGAAAATTTAGGAATGAGCGTGTTTATATTGTATTTGCATTAATGCTTCCTAAAGTTTATTTTCAAAGTGAAGAAAGAACAATGCATAGTAGGCTATTAAACCCAAACACGATCAGTTTAAAGTTAGGGGTGTGCTCCGACGAATATTTTTCTCCTGTTTTGAAGGGTCCACTTGAGGAGGGAGTCGGGGACTGGGGTTGGGAAGGCAGGCAGGGGCGGAGGAGGGGCTGTTGTGAATTCTCCGCAGGGCTGGGCCTCCCCTGCGGGCCACTGCTGTTTGTCATATGGAATGGATTAGGCCTTCTCTCTCACACTGTCAACTTGGGTGTTCTGTGCAGAGCCTGTTTTGCTGGGGTCTTGGTTTTGCTTTTTATAACGGCAGGAAGTGCCCCTCTCGGACCACATGCGAAACCGTGTGGGAACGGTTGGGAGGGGGTGGGGGACCGAGAGGCGGGTGAGTGGGGTGTGCAGATGAAAAAGCCTCNTCTGGTTTACCCTGTTCCACCACCATATTTTTAGATAGGGGGCAAGGGGAAAACTTGTCTTTTGAGTTCTTAAGCAACCATATCAAATCCATATCAGTGTTACTGAGGCTACTGCATATCGTGTAAAGATACTATATTTTGAGGTAACTCTGTGAATGAATGGGATATTTTGACTTTGTCTCACGAAGATGAGTGTATTTTACTTATGAAAAGGCCAGCTGAATATTTGCTGACAGGAAGTTGATCAGGAGTAGTCCATCTAAGCTTCTACCAAATAGTTTTCCTCTCCCCTTTTCGGGAACTGTGTAGGACTGGATTTTTTATCCCCTGTGAAATTATACCTGGAGTTTCTTTAGTCAACAAAATGTCAATTAATGGCTTGTATTACTTCTAGCTAAAGTTCTAAGAATCTCTAAACAGTTTAACACAAATCTTCTCTCTTCTGTGGCAATCATGGAAGATCATGTAGGAAGAAGCGTCTATCAGAATGAAGCCTTTATTAGCCTGGAAATCTTTGTAAACATAGAGACTCAAGCTTTCAGGCAATCTGTGTGGAAGTATCATGAGCTAATATGTCAAGTCAGTAAGATTAATGTAATATTTATTAACATAGGGTAACAGAGTCTATCCTAAAACTTGCAGACATTCTTGATTTCTGCATACGAATTTGAAGAGGATGATTCCAGTTTCCTAGATCTAACGGGAATAGTTTAGCAGAATGGGTTTGGACTTTGCAATTGAACATGAATAAGAAAAAGTGAAAATGTTAGTCACTCAGTCATGTCTGACTCTGCAAACCAATGGACTGTAGCCTACTAGATTCCTCTGTCCATGGAATTCTCCAGGCAAGAATACTGGAGTGGGTAGCCATTTCCTTCTTGAGGGCATCTTCCTGATTCAGGGATCAAACCCAGGTCTCCTGTGCTGCAAGCAAATTCTTTACTGTCTGAGCCACCAGGGAAGCCTGGAAGTGCGCGCTTCAGCTTTAATTCTGGTTCAGTCATAACTAATTTCCAGAAAACTGCTAAAATTTTCTGAACTTGCATGTTCTTTTATAAAAGTGATATAAAAACCCAAACTGAATACAGTTATTTTATGGAGTAAGTGAGAGAGCTCGGAAAAGGTAGGACCACGAATCATAGGCAAACATAGTATGTGCCCTAACTCTACCTCCTTCCCTCTGATTCCTACTCAACTATTTGCTTTAAAAATCAAAATTAAATCAAATCAAGGGGCAAAATGCCATATGTGCATGTTTAGAAGAAAACACCTTCAAAGTTTACTACATAAGCTTATAAAGAGAAGTAGAAACTTAAATTTGTTTCACTAGATTGAATGTTATCTATCATGACTGAGCCAGATTTGAACGTGTGGCAGGACCTGATTGATACTAACTCATTAGGATGCCTTTCACTGATTTAGTTACAATAAACTTTGAGAGATTACAAATAAAAATGCCTATGCACATACAGCTCATGAAGAGTTTTATTACTGTTACATTTTAAATCCTACAAAATCCATAACTTTACTTTGGATCCTTAAAATAATGAGACCTAAACATTAACTTGAACCCATAAAAATACAAAATTTAATTCATTTATCTAATATCTTGGGTGACTATTATCTTGTCTATGGCTTTATTAAGAAATCATAATACAGCTGTGTAGTTTTTATGAAATTCAGGGTTTAATTTATTGGATACAATTTCCAAATATTATACAACAAACTAGTGAGCTCAATGCCATTTAACTGTTTTTTTTTTTTTAAAGAAAAATAGGAAAAAAAAGCTGCTTCTTTGGCGCTCTATTTTTATATCTCATGGTACACATTAAAGTGTTATTAAATTGACAGAACTTGATGTCTATTATGTGCTTTTCTTATCAATGTTTATGAGTAAATAACATGCTACCTGGGAGTCACTAAAAGAATTCCACGATTTTGAAAAGACCAGAACCACAGAAGCACTGTGATGGGCTAAAAGGCTTGACCTTGAGAGTTGTCACTGAACTCTTTATTTGGCAACCATTCTTCTAGCAATATTGCACAGTTCCTGCCAGATAGGCAGTAAAACCCCCTTACTGTTAATGTAGATTACAAAGAACTATGATGCAGTTCGGTGCAGCACACGTGTCAGTCATTTCTGACTCCTTGTGAACCCATGGACTGTAGCCTGCCAGGCTCCTCTGTCCATGGAATTTTTCTGGCAAGAGTGCAGAAGTGGGCTGCCATTTCCTCCTCCAGGGTATCTTCCCGACCCAGGGCCTGAACCTGTGCCTTTTGTGTCTCCTGCACTTGCAGGTGGACTCATAGTATAGAAAATAAATTATTTATTTGATTTAATGGATAACCAATTTTTCTAAATAACAAAGAAAAAGAAAATACAGCCAAATTTGAATTAATTCTGAATTCTCCATTCAGGGATTGATTTAGGTGTAACTTGTTCCTGACATCACTTTAATTGCATTCTCTCTTTCTGCACAGTGTTGACCATTTTCAGGGCTAAAACAGTGCTTTAGTTTCCATCGTATTTTATTAGTTTCATCTGGCTTTTCTTTCCCAATTTCATATTATTTTCCCCTAAAGCTTTCTGCCAATATAACGCATAGTAAGATTTTATAAAAAAAGAAAAAAATCACCAGTGGGTCAGCTTCACATACCAAAGAATGTTCTTAGAATGATATTTTTAGCTAAATTTGGAAGCAAAAATGTTTATATAATTACCATAGAAAATGGAAAGGTCTACCTATATTTATATTTTCAAAATTAAGTTCCATTTGTTGAAAAATTTTGAATTATTCAATACTTCACACAGATAACTTTCTGCCTTCATGTTTAAACTTTAAAGAATGAAAATATATATATTACTGATGTGTTATTTCTCAATATATATTCCTAAACAGCTAAGGGATTAGATTATATGAATGGATATCATATAACTCCCTAGTGGAAAGATGTGTTGCCTGAGTCTAATTATGAGAGTTTTCTTAAACATGTTGAAAGATGTCCTATAGGAATAAAGATGAGTCTAAGTACTAATGGAAAAATAAACCAGAGTAATATAAACTTTAAAGTGATGAACTTTTCAAGATGTAAAAATTCCCTAATTTCATAAAAAATATAATACATGTCTCTGCTTATTAAGAGGTACGTTATATAATACCTTATATGTTATATAATACCTTGTATATGACATGTCACGTACAGAATGTGTGTGTGCGTGTGTGTATGGTAAGACACTTCAGTTGTGTCCGACTCTGCGATCCTATGGACTGTAGCCCGCCAGGCTCCTCTGTCCATGGGATTCTCCTGATAAGAATATTGCAGTGGATTGCTATACTCTCCTCCAGGGAAATTTCCAGACTCAGGGATCAAACTGGTATCTCTTATGTCTACCTACATTGGCAGATGGGTTCTTTATCACTAGCAGCACCTGGGAAGCCCCCATGTACAGAATATATGTCATTTAAAAGATACATATGCATACATAGGCATGTACATCTTACCATGTACAGAATATATATCATTTAAAAGGTATACATGCACACATAAGCATGTACATCTTACCATGTACAGCATATATATCATTTAAAAGGTATACATGCATACATAGGCATGTGCCTACACAGAAAATATAATGAGTTCAGAAACTGTGAAAATCAATACTTAATAAAGAGACCTCATGCTTGCTGTTTCTCTGTGTTTTATTCCACTGGACAAGAGGACTGACAGAACATCTTTCCCATGAAACAAAGCCCAACCCCAAAAGGCTGAGGTGTTTCATAGAAATCTTTGAAAATCCCTTACTTAAGAATAGCTCTAACCATGTTTAATCTTGTTTCCTACATACAACATTTATATCAAGATAAATAATGTGACTTTTAAGCTTATGCATATCAGGGCTTTGATCAGAGACAGATGCTTACAGCAATATGAACATCCAACTCAATACTGCCATGTTGGTATCCCATGCCCAGCTGCCCAACAGAGCAATGCAATGCGAACCAGATGGAAAGGATGCCCTGCATGAGTTGGAGGCTCAGTTAGTAGACAACAGATGGAGAAATATGATCTCCTCTGTAGAGAGGGCAAAATGACTATCTCCTCTGCTGCTCTTCCAAAGAAGTCTTCTTGAAGATTGGATGGAAGCATATTTACTATGTTTACTACATATTTACTATGTAGGTTGAATGATGGCCTCTCCAAAATATATCCATGACCTATTCTCTGGAGCCCGTAAATCTTCACTTATATGGTAAAACTAGGACTCCTCTGATAGCTCAGGTAAAGAAGCCACAGGAGACCCTGGTTCAATTCCTGGATCCGGAAGATCTGTTGGAGAAAGGATAGGCTACCCACTCCAGTATTCTTGGGCTTCCCTGGTGGCTCAGCTGGTGACCTGGGTTTGATCCCTGGGTTGGGAAGATCCCCTGGAGAAGGGAAAGGCTACTCACTCCAGTGTTCTGGCCTGGAAAATTCCATGGACTGTATAGTCCATGCGGTTGCAAAGAGTCAGACACGCCTGAGCAACTTTCACTTTCATGATAAAACTAGAGTTTTTAGATCTGATTAAATTAAAACTATTTAGACAATTAGATGAGGGAATTAACTGGATTATCTGGGTGGGCTCTAAGTGAAATGCAACCATAAATGAGAATGAGATTTCATTTATTTTATGAAAATGAAGCAGAAGACCTGACACAGAGAAAAAGTCTTGCGAAGGAAGTAAAGGGAAGTGGAGTCAGAAGATGCTATACCACTAGCTTTGAAAATGGAAGAAGAGATCAAAAGCCAAAGGATGCTCCCCCACAAACTGGGAAAGACCAGAAAATATATTGTTCTCCAGACCTTCCAGAGGAAGCGTAGCCCTAAGAAAATCTTTGTTTTGGCTCAGTGACACATTTTGTATTTCTGGCTTTAGGAACCATAAGAAAGTAATATGCCTTATCATTTGCAGCAAACATGGAGAAAGTCAAGCTTAGAATCACGTGCAAAACAACTGGATGCTGTGGTTAAAGGCAATTCAAAGAAGATTCAAGAGAGAGGTTAGGACTTCCCTGATCGTCTGGTGGTTAATTGTCTGCCTGTAAATATAGGAGACACAGGTTCAATCCCCAGTCTGGAAGTTTACACATGTCAAGGGGGCAACTAAGCCTGTGGGCCACAACTACTTAAGCCCATGAGTCGCAACTCCTGAACCCAGGTGTCCTAGGGCCCGTCGTCTGCAACGAGATAAGATATCACAAGGAGAAACCCACACACCACAACTATTGAGCACCCACGCATGCCACAACTAAAAGAGCCCACATGCAGCAGCAAAGACCCAGTGCAGCCAAAGCTGAAACAAATGGCATTTTTTAAAATATGTAGGTTAAATGTCAGGCTAGGAGTTTCTAAGAGAGAACTGGAGAATAATTCAGTTAGGAGGAACACTGCTGGGACAAAAAGAAATACCCAAATATTAACTTCAGATACTATTCCTTCAAAAGAACTAACATTTCATTGGATTAATTTGCAGAGAAGTTTACACTCTAGTGGATTTATTAAAATCCTCTGAACAAAAGGCAGCAATTGGTGGTGTTAGCTGTATGGGTGTAGTTAGGAAATCTACCATCAGCCTAGGATAACTAACTGTGTGCATCACCAAGGCTGTGCCTTCCTATGGCCTGAGAGCAGGCTTCACAAGCATAATGCATAATGACTGGACAAATGGAAAAGAAAATCATAACAAACAATCGACACCATGAAAAAATTTTCTGAAGACAACTCAAAGATTAGAAGGATATATTTGCAAGTCATGATCTGATAGAGAATTTGTATCCGGAATGTAAAAAAGCTGTTAAAACTCAATATTAAAAATTCAACTAATCTAATTTAAAATGGGCAAAGGAGATGAAAAGACATTTCTTCAAAGAAATATGAATGGTCAATAAGCACAAGAAAAGATACTTAACATCATTAGTCATCGAGGAAATGAAAACCAAAACTACAACGAGACAGTTTCACACTCCCTAGGATGACAAGAATCAAGAGAGGGAGAGGGCGGGATGATTTGGGAGAATGGCACTGAAGCATGTATACTACCATGCAAGAAACGAGGCGCCGGTCTATGTTCGATGCAGGATTCAGGATGCTTGGGGCTGGTGCACGGGGATGATCCAGAGAGACGTTGTGGGGTGGGAGGTGGGAGCGGGATTCAGGATTGGGACCTCGTGTACACCTGTGGTGGATTCATGTCGATGTATGGCAAAGCCAATAGAGTATTGTAAAGTAAAATAAAGTAAAAAAAAAAAAAAGGTTAGAGAATATCAAGAGCTGCTGAGGCAGTCTGAACCGTCTTAAACTGTTGTCAAGAATGTAAAATGGTGCAGTCACTTTGGAAAATAGTCTGTCAGTTCCTCAAATGATTAAACACGGAGGTACCATTTGATACAGCAATTCCACTCCTAGGTTCAAACCCAAGAAAAATTAAAACACAAGCCCACACAGAAATTTGTACATGGATATTTATAGCAACATGATTCATAGTAGCCAAAAGGTAAAAATGACATAAATTTCTACCACTGACATATGAATAAACAAACTGTGGTGTACCCATACAATGGAATATTATTCAATCATAAAAGTACTGACACATTTTTCAATATAGATAAAAATTTTAACCATTATTCTAAGTAAGTGAAAAAGTCAAGCACAAGGTCACAGTCTGATTCTGCTTACCTGACATATCTAAAAGAGGAAAATCTTTTAGAAACTAAAAGCAGATGAATGGCTATCCAAGGCTAGGGCAACAGTGGTAAGATGGGGAGTGGTTATTCCTTTTTGGAGTGATGAAAGTATTCTGAATTTGTCTTTGATGTTAGTTGAACATATCTGTGAATGTACTGATAATCACCTTAAAAGGCTGAATTGTGTGTTACCTGAAATTATCAATATGCCTAATGAAATATTATAAGAAGTACAAGAAACTGTCAGTTTATGAGGATGATAAGGAAGAATGATGAGGAAGGCACACAGGAGGCCTTAGAGTAATGGAGAACGTTTTATTTCCAGCCTTAGTGATAGACACGTAAATATTTTTTAAAGTATTTGTTTTTACTTTAATGTTTTATGCTGCTAAGTCACTTCAGTTGTGTCCTACTCTGTACGACCCCATAGACAGCAGCCCACCAGGCTCCCCCATCCCTGGGATTCTCTAGGCAAGAATACTGGAGTGGGTTGCCATTACCTTCTCCACTAGCGATCCAANTTAAAGTATTTGTTTTTACTTTAATGTTTTATGCTGCTAAGTCACTTCAGTTGTGTCCTACTCTGTACGACCCCATAGACAGCAGCCCACCAGGCTCCCCCATCCCTGGGATTCTCTAGGCAAGAATACTGGAGTGGGTTGCCATTACCTTCTCCACTAGCGATCCAAATAAAACGTAAGTCAGTTTATGTCAATCCCATCTCCAGAACAATGAGCTTCTCAGCTCATTCAGTGTAAAACCCCACCTTATATATATGTATATATAGAAATTATCAAAGATGTAAAGCTAGATATAGAGATAGGTATTTAAAAACAGTATATGTCAAGTATTTAAAAATTAATAAAAGAAAACCTGAACTAGGTATATTAACTTCGATTCCGTTCCTACCAACACACCCATCATGGTTTCCATTGTATCAGACGCTGCTTCTCAAGTTGTATTGCCTGGTTTTGGTTTAAAATTGTAGTTGCTAATTCATTAATACAAATACGACACTGGCTTCTGGTGCAAGCAACATTTCCTCTAACTCAAAATAAAACTATTACTGATTTCAGATGATGTGTAGCTACTTAAGTAATACATGTGGCTATTATAAATAACTTGCACAAAACAAAAATATATGCTGTGCCTTAAAGTGATACTCATAATAGTTTGTATCAACTATGCAAAGGCCCAAATGCAAATGCTTTTTAAAAGCAATTACTTCCCAACATTTACAGGCTTTTCTATAGAACTTCTGCAATCAAGTCAATGTACTAAGTTGTAAGTTACATCTTCATAGTTACAATTACTGGCTTGATATATGCCAATGCAACTATTAATCTAATAATAGATTATATAATAGTCATTTCTGTTGCCTTAGAAACAGAATGAAGATAGATGGGAAAACAGGTAGCAATAGATAAAATCATGTCAGTAATTCTACAATGTGTGTCTATCTGCTACTCCAACGTGGATAGAGATTCACTTTGCAGAATGATGTGAGAGCAGGGTACAGGTGCATTTGCACAACTCTTTCAGTTCCATCAGGAGCACCCTTCAGCAGGCAAAACATGTCTGTTGTCACCAGGGTTGGGGGAGGGAGTAAGTATATTTGGGAACAAGCACCCTTGGGTAGTATAAAGGAGCATGGTTCACATTGTCTGAAATTGCTCATGCCCTGGTTCATCCAGCTGGTAATGAAGCAGTCAGCATCCCATCTCTGGAGTGGAATAGGCAATTATTCCAGCTTGAAACTCTGCCCTTGCAAATTGAGTGTGGCAACAATTCACATTGGCTGTCATTACAAAGTCCCTCAAAACAGGGTAGCTATCCGTATCAGATCACAAGGAAAAATCAGAGATGCCTAAAAAGTTTATCTTAACTCCAAATAGATTATCGTGGGCACTGATGATATGGATATTTAAGCTGCTTTCTGGGAGATCTTTTTGTTCAGTTTTATTCTTCGATCTTACTCCAAATTGCTCCAAATAAATCTAAAATCCTAGTCACGTAGAATATTTCTGTAGAGTCTCATTAACTAAAACCTCCTGTCTTGCAATACAGTTAGAGAATAAAAACATCTCTCATTTCCTTCTAGTTACATTTTAATGCTGTTACAAGAAATCAAGAAAAGAACAAACTCCTCTGGGAATTTGAACCTTGGATGTGCAAGTAAAACACTTTGTACCTAGACCTCTCAAACCTAGCTCATGTGTGTATCTTCTGGGGAGCTCTCAAAATAGTATCTGCGCCTGGGCCCCACCCTATACCAGTTAAATCAGAACTTCTGCACCTCAGATGATTCTAGCATGTTCAAGTTAAGCCCTAGTAAAAATTTAACAGGCATACACATCACCTGGGGAAGTATTTCAACTACAGATTCTAACTCAGGTGTTCCATGATTGGGACTAAAAATCTAGATTTCTATACATTTCCAGATAATGTGGTTTATGGGCCACTTTGTTCAGCAGCTGGAATCTAGAAAAGAACTTTCTTTTTTTAAATATAAATTTATTTAAACTGGAGGCTAATTACTTTACAATATTGTAAAGTTTTGCTATACAGCAACATGAATCCGCCACAGGTATACACGTGTTCCCCATCCTGAACCCCCCTCCCTGTACTTTCCTAGCTTAATCTTAGAACTTCCTGTGGAACTCTTTATAATTCCTGTGCCCATGACATGCTCTAGACTTGCAACACCAGAATTTCAGTGGGTGCAGTTCAGTCATCAGTAGTTTTTTAATGTACCCAGTGGTTCACATGTATAGGAAATGTTGAATATCAGTGACGCAGCTATTCTCATAATCCACCATCACCTTACCACTTCCCCAGCCGGACTTTGCCCCTTGACTTAATGACACAACAATCTTCCATTAAGCAAGTCTTGAAAACTGTGATTTCTCCCTCTGCTGCATCCACATATGACTTGCCATGCTTCATTCATTCAATAACTGAAATATCTGCTGACACCCGTGTCTCCTTTCAATTGTCAGCACATATTTAAGGCTTCAGTGACCATTTGCCTACCATGGCTTACAACAATTTTTTTTTCAAACAATTTCTACCTAACTCTAATTATAAGAACCTATTAGTATATTTTACCCATTGTTGCTGAATTAGTCTCCTAAATCATTCCTAAAGGGGCATATATCCTTTGTTTAGGGCTTCCTGGAGGCTCAGATGGTAAAGAATCTGCCTGCAATGCAGGAGACCTGGGTTCAATCTCTGGGTCAGGAAGATCCCCTGGAGAATGGAAAGGCTACCCACCCCAATAGTCTTGCCTGGAGAATTCCATGAGCAGTGAAACCTGGCGAGCTATATAGTCAGTGGGGCTGCAATGAGTTGGACATGACTGAGTGACTAACACTTTTGTTTAGAATCTTCNGGAGAATGGAAAGGCTACCCACCCCAATAGTCTTGCCTGGAGAATTCCATGAGCAGTGAAACCTGGCGAGCTATATAGTCAGTGGGGCTGCAATGAGTTGGACATGACTGAGTGACTAACACTTTTGTTTAGAATCTTCATATTGCCCTTTGTCTATAAAATCTAAGCAAAACCCCTCAATATAACATTTAATATTCTCTCTATTCAGTTCTCTACTTAATTTTCACTTAAATTTCAGTGTAATCTCTCCTTATTTATAAAGCTCTCCTTTTTCTCATGTATTTTTCTCATCTACCACTTGGTCCTCAAACACAGCCGTATTGTCCTGTGTATGACTCTCTCTGCTATTTGTCTAACACAGTGTTCTCAGAATACTGACCCACATCTTTACATCTTAAGAGCTTATTCAACCAGAAAAACTACCTCTAAATCTCTGCATTGTACAAACAAAATAAGAAACCCTCTGCTTGGACTCTCCTATTTGCTTATTAAAATTATGTTAAACTTCTATTCAGAGTTTGCCTCATCTCTTTCCCAAATTTCTCTAGGCCTTAATATTCTGAAACACAGAAACAGGGTCTTGAGATTATCCCACAAAGCTCTCCCCCAATTAAAAGATCAATTAATATTTACTAAATTGAAATGTATACATATTTTCCATTTGAGTATTATGTGCATATTTGTTAAAAATACGATTTCTCCCCATAAGTTTACAGTTTACAGGGTTTAAATATGTAAAACAAATACCACATAAGGACATATAGTTAATTCTTCAGGTAGTCAAAGAGATTCATGATGAGACTGAATAATTTGAAACTGCAGCGACTACAACTGGTCCACAGATCTTGACATATAATAGCTTCCAAAAATAAATTTTCAGAATTCAAAGAGATGGGTTCTTTTGTCAATATAGGCTTTCAAGAGAAATCTTGGGTTTTGTAAGTTCTGTGAAGAAAGGTAATAATGGCATTTTAGATGAAAGAGTAAGTATAAAGGCTGAGGGGAGGAAATGCAAATGGCAGGCTGGATGGAGAATGAAGAGACTGCTTTGGCTGTGACAGTGTATGGCAGTTACTAAATGCTTTCACATTGATGATGTCTGATGAACAAACATTTAGAAAGCATGTATTAATTAGTCCCACGTTGGAGTAAAAGATAGCCCACTAAAAATATTTAGAATACCATCTTACCAGCAAGAAAAACATGGTTGAAAACAAGTACAGTTTTACTATTTACACAGAATAATTCCAAACTTGTCTAAAGTGAAACATAATTTGGTTACTGTTTGCATGCATTTCATGCATGGCTATTGTAGGCTGAAAAATACAGACATCTAAATAAATGTTTAATAATAATAGATTTAGAATTAGTACACACAGTATTTTACGTCACGGGAAGTATGTTATAAACCTAATTTATAGATATTATTTCAAAACTAATATGGTGGTGATACAAACATCTCTTCACTGCTACCAAAATACATTAGTCCAGCTTTATAGTTGCAGATTTTATAAAACTTTCCAATTCTTCAAGATACAATTTGCCATTAGTTTGACATTTCTCAATTCCTATCCTCAATTGCTATGCTGGGATTTGAAACTGCAAAATTTTTCTAATGTCGTTTTTTACCAAGTATTTCCTGAATGTGTACTGTGAATTAGATTTTTTTCAGTTCTGTATTTTTTCTTTCTATGCTGTCCATGGGGTCGCACAGAGTTGGACCTGATTGAAGCGACTTAGCAGCAGCAGCAGCAGCATTGTAGCACTTTCTTTACTCTGCTGCTGCTGCTGCTAAGTCGCTTCAGTCGTGTCCGACTCTGCGTGACCCCATAGACGGCAGCCCACCAGGTGTCCCTGGGGTTCTCCAGGCAAGAACACTGGGGTGGGTTGCCATTTCCTTCTCCAATGCATAAAAGTGAAAGTGAAGTCACTCAGTTGTGCCCGACTCTCAGCGACCCCCTGGACTGCAGCCCATCAGGCTCCTCCATCCATGGGATTTTCCAGGCAAGAGTACTGGAGTGGTTATTTTCAAATGTTTTATTTCTCTAGTATCCTACTGTAAGGATACTTAAAAGACATAGATAGTGCCCAGAAAAGTTGAAAGTAGTTTGAATAGCTTCTGAGTTCTCATGCTTTAAGTTTCATGCAAATTTAAAACATATACCACAAAATACTGACTTTTAATATAAAGTGCTGCTGTATATCCTTAAAATGTGAACATCAATTAAATATGCCATATTTCAGCCTGATAAATACTACCACATACTTTTGTACAGAAAGCGTCTTCATCTAACTTTGAAAGAAATAATTTCAACCCCATCACCCCTAATTGTGTGCCTGCATCATCCTTTCATTTTTAAATAAGTATGCCATAATTGTCTCTGGAAAAGGATGCACCATTCAGTACAATTTCTCTTAAATAGAATGCAAATATAGCAGATATCTCTGCCTTCAGGAAATCGGAAATTAAAGATATAAGACACAAATAACAGAAGCAACATGCCAAAAGCATTTTCTACAATGAAAAGTATAGCATTTAAAGTAGGATGAGACCAAACTCTAAAACGAGGGTAATCAGGATGAATTTCATGAAGAGATAGTATTTCAGTTGGATATTACATATGAATAAGGTTTTGGCACATAGTCTGGAAAGAGTAGAGTCTGGAAAGAAGAAAATATCTGAGCAAAGGAAGAAAACAGAAATGTAAAGGTCCTTTTCAGGAATAAAATAATAAATTGAATTCAATTGTCAGAGAGAATACATATAATACGTGGAGTTAAAAATGGAAAAGTAGACAAGTCACCGTATAGAAGATCATGGACTTTGAAAATTTTTCTTTATAAAGTTATTCGGAAGATGAAATGTGGGCTGGTAAGGGAACCAATCAAGAATGTAGCAGCTATAATCTATATATTATGCTTTTGTCAAGATGCTGCTGGTGTTCAGTCGTTCAGTCGTTCATTCACGTCCGACTCTTTGCGACCCCGTGGACTGCAGCACGCCAGGCCTCCCTGTCCATCACCAACCCCCAAGTTACTCAAACTCATGTCCATCGAGCTGGTGATGCCTTCCAACCATCTCATGCTCTGTCGTCCCCTTCTCCTGTCTCAGAGTCCTTTCGAATGAGTCAACTCTTCATAGCAGGTGGCAAAAGTATAGCACAACTTAAAAAAATATTGTCCAAGNTGATAGTGCAAACCAAAGTCATGTTCTGAATATCCAACGAGTCCTAACTCCCAACTACCTCCCTGCTTTCTTCTTAAGAGCACTTAAGATGCTCAGCTAAAAGACTGCTATATCCAGGTTCCCCTCACCACCTGCTCCACTAGCATTGAGTCTTCCGGGCTGATGGAGAGTGGATGGTGCTGATGTGGCTCTGGAGCCAGAGTAGATGCACCCACAGCTGAGGGTGTCAGCTGTGAAGTCTGCTTCCAATCCCAGTGCAGCCAGGAGGCAGAACTCAGGACAGGTTACTCTCCGGGCTTCAGAGATTCCTGTCGGCCGAGTAGCAGAAGTTCCTAGCACAGGTGTGCTGGGCAGATCCAGTGATCGGATGGTGGTGGTGGCGATGATGTCTTATTATCACCATGACTTATTATCACTATTATGGATAACAAAGCAACTTCATCTGCAGTCTGAATGTTTCTGGAAGTCAGATAAGAATGTTTCCTCACCTTAAATCGAGGAAGATGCTGAAGAGAAACCTATTGCTTGACCCCGATCGGTGCAGTCCAGGAAGCAAATGAAAAGAGTAGTGTGGTTGGTCCAGAAAGGAGTTGGGGCCCCAGGAGCTGTGAGAGATGCTGGGGCTTGGAAGCTGTGGGCAGCCCCCATCCAGTCGGGTTGATGCATCTTTCTCAGCACATGATGTGCACACACCTGCCACCTGGCCGTCCTTTCTCCTGAAATGTCCTTTACCCTCTCTGCCGAATCACACTCCAGGGTTAAGGAATAATAAGGGCACCTAGATGTCATCATGCCTAGACAGCGCTTTATTCAATCCTTGAAATAACTACAGAGCAGCAGAGTGGGCACCGTTACCTCCGTTTTATAGATGAGGGAAATAAAGGTCAGAGAAGGGGATTCTTTCCTCAAGTTGTCCAAACAACCATCAGTAGACACCGCAGCTTCTTCCCATGGGCTCTTTGAGACACCTCAGGGTTCCCTGGATCCCAGTTTGAAAACCACTGCCCTAGCCACTCTCTTGTGGGTCCTTCCAGTGAGCCGTGTGGTTATTTATACGACTTTGGTCACCCTTTGTGGTCCTGAGGTGGTGAGAAGTGGATGGAATTCAGCATGCGCTGTGCCCGGTGGGGCTCACCAGGTGCTTTGACAGCAAGATGTTTTCTTTCTTAAATCTGGAAATGGCTGGTCTCCCCAACAGGCACATTCTTGCCCACCCACGAAGGCTGAGGCCTAAAATTCTCCCTATTAACAAGCCCCTGCAGGCGCTGTGCACAGCGGAGCGGGCGGCCGCTCGGAGCCTGATGAGCGCTTTCTGCAGCTTCCTCCGTGTTCACCGTGAGAGCATCAACAGGAAGCGGAGCCGGAGCCCCTGCTGTCCTGGGTGGGACAGGTCCCCGCTTCCCTCCAGGTCTGGCTCAGCTTCACCAGCGGAATCAAAATGGAACGCGGGATATAATGACACTGGCCACGCTAGCAGCTGAGAAGCTCATGGGTTTGCTTACATGTGCACAAATGAAATCTCGGCTCACGAGCAGGGGTTTTATGATTATTAAATGTGCATTGGCGGTAGATTTGGCAGCTCTTTGGTCTCAGGCGTGGAGCTGGAAGTTGACTCAGAGTCCCAAGTGTTGGCTCCAGGCTTGTCCTCGTCTGTCAGTGGTGTTGCCCTTCTGCCTGGAGGAAAAGGCCCCTCCCCAGGCAGGAGGGTGCAGAGGAGATACTGGCCAGGAGCCAGTAGGGGTGGCACTCGAGCTCCCCCTACACCTAAGTGGAGGTGGAGCCAGGCGTTGACCAAACCAGAGACTTCAAAGCAGGGTTGTGGGTAAACTTCCCGGTTGCCCTAAGTCCTGGAGCTCCAGGAGAAGATGGGAGGATGCACACACAGAAAGCAGCCAGACCCAACTTCCTGATGCTCCAAGCCTGTGCTTTGAGAGGGCAGGGTGGTGGGACAGATGGCATTTATCTGAACTGCCGTCGTATCAGGGCACCAGTTACCACACCTCCATGAGCTTGAGAAGCACCTGGGAAGGTGTTTATAGAGCGTGTGTCCATCTCCCGACTCTATACAGGCGAGCACCTCCCACCAAGACTCTGAGTCATTTGCGCTGAAAAGGGTCGGGAGTCCGTTCACAACACCTGGCCTCTCTGATGTGACTGTGAGTGAGTCACTGTGTGGGAGACAAGCTCCAGGGCAGTAGTTCTCAGACCCCCATCCCTCAGGATCCCTGAGGGAGGTCGTGTTAGAGCCCAGGCTGCCAGACCATCCCTGCAGCTTCTGATGTGTGGGTCATGGCTGGAGCTCCAGAATCCACTCCTCTAAGTTCCCTGGCAAGGCCTTGCTGCTGCTCCTGGGACGCCACTTTGAGAACTAGTCTTTTCCTGTCCTGGGGAAAAAAAAAAAAGCTTGGTCACGTCAGTGGTCCAAGGAGTGGAAACCAAGCCTTGCTCATCTTTTATTCCCCAGCACAGCAGGCTCACGCTTGGCTGATTAAATGCACCTAGAGATCTTTAAGAACGTTCCAGTGATGTTCTTTTTCTTTTTACTGAGATGCGTTTGATGTACAATATTACAGAGTTTCAGGTTGTACAACATAATGACTCAGCATCCTCACGAATATACTCCACTTACAGTTATAAAACTTGACTGTATTCCCTGTGCTGTACAACATGTCCTTCCAGCTTATTCATTTTGTGCGTGCGCGTGTCTATCTCTTGGTCTGCGCCCCCTAGCTTGGCCCTCTCCTTTACCTATCCCCGCTTGTGACCAGTTGTTTGTTCTCTATATCCACGATGTCATGGCCATCCAAGTCTGAGATGGGAGAGAATTTCCAGACACAGAGCATTTCAGAGGGGAGTGAGTTTATTAAGAGCGAGGAGCAGAGATAATAAAGGCGCTGCAAAGACACTGGGCCGACCTCCTGACAGACCAAGGACAGTCAGTGCTTTTTGTGGGTTAGCAGCCAGTTTTTAGAGCCTCAAGACAAAGAAAAGTCCTACTGGAAGGCTCGTATTAGGTGATTGGTCAGGGCACTACAGGGTGATTACTGGAATGGGCTTTTTTGCCTAATTTAGGGTCAAGAAATCTGCTGGTGATGATCAAGGGGGCGTTGGCAATGGTTACAAAGGGGCTCAGCCAGCTTCGGTGACCTTGGTTCTGGGCTCCATGTCTGTGGCTGGGGGCAGGACTCCACATGCGAGTTTGTTTCCTTTTTGTTATATTCACTAGTTTGTTTTATTTTTTGAGATTTCACATATAAGTGGTAGCAAATGGTATGTGTTTTTCTCTGACTTCTTAGTGTGATCATCTCTAGTTGCATCCATGTTGCTGCAAATGGCATCTTTTTTCTTTTTTATGGCTGAGTGGTACTTCACTGTGTATATGTAGCACATCTTATTTATCCATTCATCTGTCGATAGGGCCACACTTAGGTTTCCTTTTATTTTTATTGTAAACAACGCTGCTGTGAATACATGCATTGGGGTGCACATATCTTTTTGAGTTAGTTTTTTTTTTTCTTCAGATAAATTACCTAGGAGTGGAATCACTGGGTCACGTGGTGGTTCTATTTTTAGTTTTTGGAGGAACTCTGACGATATTGCAATCTGGGATGGGGTCCTGGCAAGCTGCCCTCCTTCGGGTGCAGCCAGGGCTTAGGACCCTCACCCCTGCTCCTTAGCACAGAGCAGGCAACCAGTTTCCATCTCCACGTTAGTATCTGCTGAGCGTCCATAGTGTGCTTTTAGTCAACAATTACCGAGTGCCTGTTGTCTTCCAAATGCTGTGTCAGAGGCAGTGGGTATGAAAGAAAAAGGTATATCTGTCTGGTCTCAAGCAACTCGCAGCCCACTGGAGTGGACAGACGTGCATCACAGGCGTGCGTCACAGGCAGGGCCTACAATGGAGGACGTGCAGGCGCTACAGACCAGAAGGCAGAGGATCCTTCTTGCTGGAGTTGGAGCCAGGCATGGAAACTTCCAAAGAAGGTAGACTCTAAGCCAGGTCCTGATACATGGTGAGGGAGAAGGCCAGCACGCTCGCTCTGGCAGACGGGACAGGCTTCAGTGTCAGCGCCTGAGGCCGCACGGAGCCGTCAGGGAAGCCTGAGCAGAGCGGCGTGAAGGACAGAGAACAAGAAACGAGGTCAGCTGAGGAGTGCAGAGATTAGAAGTGAGCTGCCTTTGGAGCATCAGGCTGAAATTCATTGTCCCCCAATGAGAGAAGGAGGTTTGGCCATCAGCCCCATGCTGCCACGTGGTGGGAGGTGTTCTCTCACATCCCAGTGGGAAGCACAGCCCTTTGAGTCTACGCTCCTTTAAAAAAGCACGGATTCTCATTTCTTCCCACGTGGTTTTGGTGCCAGGATTCCTGCCAGAGCCCCAGCGTCCGTCTCCTTCCAGGAGCAGGAAGGCAGGGTGGGAGATGGGCTGCTTGTTGGGAGAGCGGCCCCGGACCAGCCTCTGCTGGTCATCCCTGGGTCCCTTCTCACTGCTGCGCCTACAAAGTGAAGTTGGGCAGAAAATCCGAAGACCAGTCTAGCCCTGACTTTAGCAAGTTGTCTCCTGCTGAGCCAGTGAGCCCGCGGAGAAGGACAGGAAGGACGCCTGCAGACGCCCCTGGCTCCCCCTGATGCCTGGCCTCCCTGCCTGCATTGCGCCCTCACCGAGCCCAGTCCCCGCATGTCTGCAGAGCAAGGTGCTGGCCCTGCCCACCAGGGCGCATTCCATCAGTCACCTCCCCAGCCTCCAGCCAAGAGAGGGAGCACCCCAGGTCACCAGTCCCTGAAGAGAAACGGTTTATTCAACCGTGTTTCGGAAATTAAAACCGGGGCCTCACTCTTGTGTTTGGCACGTCTGATGGGAAAAGTCAGACATGAAAGAAAGAACGGGAGCATCTTGGGTGTGGAGCTCTCAGGAGTGGCTGGGGATGGAACAGCTGAGCCGAGCCTTGCTGGTCTCTGCTCCTAGACCCTGAATCCTGGAGCTGGGGTGCTGGGTGGTGCCCAGGGCAGCGCCCCCATCCTCCGGGCAGACCAGCACAATGAAGGAAGTTGTGGTTTTGACTGTGGCTGGAATGACCGTGTGATGCATTGTCCAGACTGAAGAGGAGCTTGTGATGACTCCACGGGGACGTGGGTGTGAACCAGAGCTGTCCAGGGTGAGCAGGACCCAGCAGACAGAGCTGAAGGAACTGGGGGTGATAAGGCAAAGAAAAGATGAACTGGGGGAGGCATAAAGCCTGCATTTTACGGAACCTGAGCTCCTGATATGGATTCCCAGCACCATCATTAACCACCTGTGTGACCTCAGACAAGTGCCATAACCTCTCTAAGCCTTGATTTCTTCACTAGGACAGTGGGTAATGGTGCCTGCCCCTCTGGGCTGCTGGCCAGGGGAGTTAGGATGCAAGAAGCCTTGTGTTTGCTCGTTGCTCATAGGCTTGGTGCTCAGCAGGCAGCGGCACTGGGCGCCTCTCCCAGCCCCACTAGTCCTCAGCCTCCCCTGCTGTGGGGTGAGAGAAACTTCCCTCCTGGTTAGTCCTCAGGGTAACTGGGATGAACACATGGGACAGCTGATGTGGAAGGCTTGGAAAACTGAGCCAGTCTATGTGAGGAGCAGACCCACGAGAAGGGAATCAGAATAAACTGCTCCTAGGACGTGTGGCCCCTTGAAGATAAACTTCACCGCTGAGGGGAGAGGCAGATGATGTAACCAGAGAGATAAACAACCAGTTGCCCCATTCTTTGGGTCGGGTGGCCATGCCATAAGTAAGCGCAGGCCGCCCTGTCCCCCCGGCGGTGACGACCTTCCGTACTGGCGCTGTTTGCGTCCCCTTTCAGTCTGTGACTTTGGGTGGGTTGATCCCCGCTCCTGGCTCCAGGCCTGGTCAGTCAAGACATTCGGCTACTTGGGCTCTAGTCACTGGTGCAAATGCTGGCCAGAGGTCCAAGCAGGCCAGTGCGACCCAGTTCCAGGGCTTCAGTCAGAGCTGTTGGCAGAGGCCCCTCCTCCACCACAGTGTCTGAGAAGGGTCTAGGGCCTGCAGCCACCATCTAGCTCACGCTGAAAATGGAACCCGCGTGAGGAAAGCAGAGCTGAGAGCTGATAAGCTCTGAGCGGGAGCCTGCGTCCTCTGTTTGCGTCCCTGGATCCAGCCCTACCTGCTCAGCTCTGGAGTTTGCTGTTAGGCAAACTGATGCTCCTTTCCTTTTTAAGTAAGTTTCTGCCACTTGCGATCGATGGAACTTTGGAAACTAGACGCAGCTGATAAGAAGCAGAGATATACAGAAACGAGGGAAGGGTTCCTGAGTAGAACGTTTCATCCACTTTCTGTCTGGTGGCCCTTGGGCTCATCCCCTGCCCACCTCTGTCTCTGCTGCATTGTCTTACGGGCTGGCCGGCATTTGCCGGCTGACTCCCAGCTGGCTCAGCCAACAATGGCCCTGGGGGACAATCAGAGACAGGGAGGGGGGTGCCAGGGGCAGTTGCCTCCTCCCTCCCTGCCTCGGGCGGCTGCTCCTGACCTTCCCTCACTGTCCCCGCTTCTGCTGGGCACCCCATCCCTCCGCCCCTAGCCTTGTGATGCTGGAGGCTCCTGCTCTTGTTCATCTGTGGTGGCCTCACCGTTCCCTGGTTGACTTCCCACCAGTCCCTTCGCTTGTACAGACAATCCCCTGTATTAAATTCTCTCTGTCTTTGGTATTCAGAGCTGCTGCTTCTCTCCTGCTTGGACCCTAAGTGACACTGATGGCAGATCTATTTCCTCTTGTGTTCTGACATTAGAGAGGACGGGGACATCCAAGGAACTGGAATAAGTTCAGAGCTACCAGGGGTGAGGGGTGAGGCTGGGCTGGATCCACGGGGCCTCGTGAACCACGTGGAGGGGCGTGGCTGTGACTGGGGGTGGCAGGGGCCTCTGGTGCTCTATAGGAAGGATTAGGGTGGTGTGGTGTGCGGAGACCGTCTCCAGGAGGGGAGGCATGGGACTCGCACGCCCCTGTGGACTCTAGGCCACATCCTGAGATGAGGACATGGCTTCTGCAGGCCAGCACGTGCCAGGGGCCCAGAGAAATGCGATCTGGGACTTCCAGGAGCTGCTGCTCCCTGCCCGCACATTTCAAAGGCTGATCTCTTCGGGGTCTCCTCTTGCCCAAGTGAAATGGAATACTGTATGAGGGCTTGGGCGTAGAGGGGCGAGGACTCCAGGAGCCAGCGAGGCGGAGGGGCCGGGGGGCTTCAGCAAAGCCGGCAACAAAGAGCCCAGTGACCCAGCGAAGCCTGAAGCAGCCCAGACATGAAAGGAATATGCTGGAAAAATTAACTCAGTGTTTGCTTTGGGAACCAGTCTGACGGCTCTTAATCCAGTGGGCGTATGTGTACTGCAGCTCACGGGACGCCCCATATTCCGGCGGGGCGACAAAGGGCCATTTGTGAGGTTCGCGTCCACCCCTTGGAGGGTGCCTGCCGCCCGGTCCCCACCCCGCCTCCGAGCAGCAGTCCTCCCGTCGGGGCCCAGCCTCCCCTGGCGGCCTGCTCCTGGCGGGTTGCTCGCTGGCTTTTCGCTTTCTTGCCTCCTTGATGTTCCCGCTTTGGAAAGACGAATAGCATGGAGTAGACGCCAGGCCCCAAGGCTGGAATGCATGGAGGGTCTGGCTTCTTAACAGTGCATCTGTCTGATGGAGCAGACAAGGAAAAGTCGCCCCTGGCTCCTGGACGGAGGGTCTGGGGTGGGGAGGGGGCCGCCCCCTGCAGGGAGGAGTGACCCTCCTCCGTGAAGGACGTCCAGGGGAGTCACATGTGCACACACGGGCAGACAGGTCTCGGACCAGAATTTGATTAGATGTGCTTGAAAAGAAATCCTGTTTTAAATTCCTTCCCTCCTGTTTTAACTAGACGAGCCCCAGGGAGAGCGAGTCGGTGGCCAAAACTCCAGCAAACCAATGAAGTTACTGCTGAGATTTTTGGGCTCCCAAAGGCTTGAGTCCTGCCATTCCAGCGGGGGTTAAATGACCCTGGAGGGCCCTGCTGACCACTGCAGTTTCACCTAAGCCACTGGATTTAGAAGTGAGCCCGTGCTACGTGTTGACCCACGGGCATGCAGTCTACAAAGCCGTCACCTACATGGTCCAGTCTCAGGCAAGGCAGTCATCAGAGAAGCTGAGTCTGTCAATTAGAGCAAATTTACAAGTAACTCAAGGTTCTAACTCTCATCAACCACAAGAAGGGCATCCCTGGACCTATTCAATCAGTTCCTACACCTCATTTTGCTGTTCCCTCCTGTCCCCTCACATCATTGCCACTCCCTGAGTCTCTCCTAAAACAGAGACAAGACCCGCCACTCTTTGCTCTTATTACTGAAGTGGCAGTCTGGGAAGTCGGGGTCCTCTTTGGGGGTGAGGCTGGCTGAGTGCAGAAGCCCTCTTCTTGGGTGATGGGTGTTGGGGGGCAGCTCTCGGGCAAGGGCAACGACCACCCTGGATTCTCTCTGTCACCAATTATAAAAGAGGGCATGGGTGTGCAGAGCACCTGCCTGTGCTCCATGCCCCAGGGACACCCCTCTAGGTAGCCATCATCGGGGAGGACCTCAACCCGCCCTTCAGTCTGACATCCTGTGTAACCCCNGATTAATGTTCCCTGGAGTCAGGAGTTTTCTGATGTTCTCAGGATTTGGACTTAAGCCTCCTGCTTCTGGTTTTCAGTTTTATTTTTACAGTTGCCTCAAGACTTCTCCATCTATACAGCACCGATGATAAAACATCTAGGTTAGAGATGAACAGTTTCTCCACATTGAGGGACACCCAAAGAGGTTCACTTAGTTACATGGAGAAGAGAAGAGGGAGGGGGGAATTAGAGGTGACTGGAATGAGATGAGGTGGGATCAAAAGAGGAGACAGCAAGCTAGCCAGTAATCACTTCCTTATGTGTACTCCACTGTCTGGATCACTCAGAGATGTTCATGGAGTTATACAGAGAAGAGGAGAGGGAGGAAGGAGACAGAGGTGGCCAGGAGGATAAACGAGGGAAATGAAAAGGAGAGAGACAGATCCAGCCAGTAACCAGTTCCCTAAGTGTTCTCCACCATCTGGAACACACAGAGATTCACAGAGTTGGGTAGAGAAGAGAAGGGGGAGGTAGGAGACAGAAGCAACATGGTAGAGAGCCAAAGGAGGAGAGAGTGGTCAAGCCAGTAATCTCACTCTGAAGTAAAAATGGGTACTGAAGATTGGGTTTTTAAAGGTACAAAATTGATAACAAATACCAAAAAGCAAGGATCAAAAATCTAGAGTAGAAGTTGGATTTTCAAAAATGCAACATTAAAGAAAAGAAGAAAGAAAGAAAAGTCACAAGAATTATTAAAAAAAAAACAACCACCACTATATATAATATGGCGTTTGCTTTAAGAACTTAAAAATTAAAAAAATGTTTAAAAAAAAAGAAAAAGAAAAGAAGAAAAAATCAAAACAAAATAAAAAGAATGGTTGTAAAAATAGTAAAGGTATATCTGGGACTTTCTCTGGTGTTGTGGGCAGTGTGTGGTCAGTTCATTTTTGGATAGTTCCTTGGTTTGGCTTATATTTCTTAAGATCTATATTTCCAAGGCAGTTCCCTCTGTTTTAGCTTCTTCTGTTTGCTGGTCTCTTCAGTGTCTGTTTTCTGCCCTGACACAAGGTGGACGGTGGTGGACACTTTTTCTTTTCTTTTTTTTCTTTTTAGGCTCACTTGTTCAGTCGCGCTGTGGGGAGGGAGGGATGCTGCAAACAAATAACACTGGTGTGTGCTCATAGTGTCCCAGCCACGCTGGGCCTGCCCCTGCTCATGGTGCACATCGCTCAGGCTCTAGGTTGCTCCACTGAGAACCGTCTGAAGCTGGCCCTGAACTGTATGCACCTCCCTGGTCTAAGCAGCTCAGGCTCAGGCACTCAGGTAGTCCTCAGAGGCGCAGACTCAGTTGGGCCTGTGTTTTGTGCCCTTCCCAGGTCCGAGCAGTTCAGGTGTTTGGCGAGTATGGTCACTGTGACTTATCGCCTTTCCCGTCCCTGCTGCTCAGTTTTCTGGGTGTACAACTGGTGCCCCTTCTTAGGCAGATGGTGACTGTCCAGAATNCTAGTTATAATATAATTCAGACTTTTCATGTTTTGAATCAAGTTTAGTAAGTTATCTTCTGAGAGTTCTTCTGTTTTCAAACTTATTGGCATAACATTTCCATAATATTCTTTTATTATTTCTTCAGTGACTGCTCTCTTTTATTCTTAATACTATTTATTTATACCTTCTCTCCTTTTCTGAGTTTGATCAATCTTATCAGTCGTTTTAAAGATCCATGTGTTGGTTTGGCTGATGTTCTCTACAGTATTAATGAACTTTCCTGCTTCATTAACTGCTGCTTTTAATTACTTCTTTCCCCTGGGTTTTTTTTTTTTCTTTCCTTTTTATAACTTGAGTTGGACTCTAGCTCATTTATTTTCCTCTTATCTCTTTTTTTCTACTGAAACCATTTAAAATAGTGGTTCTCAATCCTGGCTGACACCCTGATATCTAGAAAATTATCAATGCCAGGGTCCCAATATACAAAACCTCTAATTTCATTAGTCTAAGGTGGGGCCAGGGTATCAGCTTCCATATTTGAGTTCCTATCATCTATTTCTGGTGATAGGTGGGTTGAAGTGGGTATAGAGGGCAAGAAGAGANGAGGTCCAAGCAGGCCAGTGCGACCCAGTTCCAGGGCTTCAGTCAGAGCTGTTGGCAGAGGCCCCTCCTCCACCACAGTGTCTGAGAAGGGTCTAGGGCCTGCAGCCACCATCTAGCTCACGCTGAAAATGGAACCCGCGTGAGGAAAGCAGAGCTGAGAGCTGATAAGCTCTGAGCGGGAGCCTGCGTCCTCTGTTTGCGTCCCTGGATCCAGCCCTACCTGCTCAGCTCTGGAGTTTGCTGTTAGGCAAACTGATGCTCCTTTCCTTTTTAAGTAAGTTTCTGCCACTTGCGATCGATGGAACTTTGGAAACTAGACGCAGCTGATAAGAAGCAGAGATATACAGAAACGAGGGAAGGGTTCCTGAGTAGAACGTTTCATCCACTTTCTGTCTGGTGGCCCTTGGGCTCATCCCCTGCCCACCTCTGTCTCTGCTGCATTGTCTTACGGGCTGGCCGGCATTTGCCGGCTGACTCCCAGCTGGCTCAGCCAACAATGGCCCTGGGGGACAATCAGAGACAGGGAGGGGGGTGCCAGGGGCAGTTGCCTCCTCCCTCCCTGCCTCGGGCGGCTGCTCCTGACCTTCCCTCACTGTCCCNCATTTGCCGGCTGACTCCCAGCTGGCTCAGCCAACAATGGCCCTGGGGGACAATCAGAGACAGGGAGGGGGGTGCCAGGGGCAGTTGCCTCCTCCCTCCCTGCCTCGGGCGGCTGCTCCTGACCTTCCCTCACTGTCCCCGCTTCTGCTGGGCACCCCATCCCTCCGCCCCTAGCCTTGTGATGCTGGAGGCTCCTGCTCTTGTTCATCTGTGGTGGCCTCACCGTTCCCTGGTTGACTTCCCACCAGTCCCTTCGCTTGTACAGACAATCCCCTGTATTAAATTCTCTCTGTCTTTGGTATTCAGAGCTGCTGCTTCTCTCCTGCTTGGACCCTAAGTGACACTGATGGCAGATCTATTTCCTCTTGTGTTCTGACAGTAGAGAGGACGGGGACATCCAAGGAACTGGAATAAGTTCAGAGCTACCAGGGGTGAGGGGTGAGGCTGGGCTGGATCCACGGGGCCTTGTGAACCACGTGGAGGGGTGTGGCTGTGACTGGGGGTGGCAGGGGCCTCTGGTGCTCTATAGGAAGGATTAGGGTGGTGTGGTGTGCGGAGACCGTCTCCAGGAGGGGAGGCATGGGACTCGCACGCCCCTGTGGACTCTAGGCCACATCCTGAGATGAGGACATGGCTTCTGCAGGCCAGCACGTGCCAGGGGCCCAGAGAAATGCGATCTGGGACTTCCAGGAGCTGCTGCTCCCTGCCCGCACATTTCAAAGGCTGATCTCTTCGGGGTCTCCTCTTGCCCAAGTGAAATGGAATACTGTATGAGGGCTTGGGCGTAGAGGGGCGAGGACTCCAGGAGCCAGCGAGGCGGAGGGGCCGGGGGGCTTCAGCAAAGCCGGCAACAAAGAGCCCAGTGACCCAGCGAAGCCTGAAGCAGCCCAGACATGAAAGGAATATGCTGGAAAAATTAACTCAGTGTTTGCTTTGGGAACCAGTCTGACGGCTCTTAATCCAGTGGGCGTATGTGTACTGCAGCTCACGGGACGCCCCATATTCCGGCGGGGCGACAAAGGGCCATTTGTGAGGTTCGCGTCCACCCCTTGGAGGGTGCCTGCCGCCCGGTCCCCACCCCGCCTCCGAGCAGCAGTCCTCCCGTCGGGGCCCAGCCTCCCCTGGCGGCCTGCTCCTGGCGGGTTGCTCGCTGGCTTTTCGCTTTCTTGCCTCCTTGATGTTCCCGCTTTGGAAAGACGAATAGCATGGAGTAGACGCCAGGCCCCAAGGCTGGAATGCATGGAGGGTCTGGCTTCTTAACAGTGCATCTGTCTGATGGAGCAGACAAGGAAAAGTCGCCCCTGGCTCCTGGACGGAGGGTCTGGGGTGGGGAGGGGGCCGCCCCCTGCAGGGAGGAGTGACCCTCCTCCGTGAAGGACGTCCAGGGGAGTCACATGTGCACACACGGGCAGACAGGTCTCGGACCAGAATTTGATTAGATGTGCTTGAAAAGAAATCCTGTTTTAAATTCCTTCCCTCCTGTTTTAACTAGACGAGCCCCAGGGAGAGTGAGTCGGTGGCCAAAACTCCAGCAAACCAATGAAGTTACTGCTGAGATTTTTGGGCTCCCAAAGGCTTGAGTCCTGCCATTCCAGCGGGGGTTAAATGACCCTGGAGGGCCCTGCTGACCACTGCAGTTTCACCTAAGCCACTGGATTTAGAAGTGAGCCCGTGCTACGTGTTGACCCACGGGCATGCAGTCTACAAAGCCGTCACCTACATGGTCCAGTCTCAGGCAAGGCAGTCATCAGAGAAGCTGAGTCCGTCAATTAGAGCAAATTTACAAGTAACTCAAGGTTCTAACTCTCATCAACCACAAGAAGGGCATCCCTGGACCTATTCAATCAGTTCCTACACCTCATTTTGCTGTTCCCTCCTGTCCCCTCACATCATTGCCACTCCCTGAGTCTCTCCTAAAACAGAGACAAGACCCGCCACTCTTTGCTCTTATTACTGAAGTGGCAGTCTGGGAAGTCGGGGTCCTCTTTGGGGGTGAGGCTGGCTGAGTGCAGAAGCCCTCTTCTTGGGTGATGGGTGTTGGGGGGCAGCTCTCGGGCAAGGGCGACGACCACCCTGGATTCTCTCTGTCACCAATTATAAAAGAGGGCATGGGTGTGCAGAGCACCTGCCTGTGCTCCATGCCCCAGGGACACCCCTCTAGGTAGCCATCATCGGGGAGGACCTCAACCCGCCCTTCAGTCTGACATCCTGTGTAACCCCATTGGCCTCTTGTCTCCAGCCCAGCAAGACACTCCCTAGTCCCCACACTCACCCACAGGTTCCCACACCCCAGAGCCCTCCTTCCATCCCCACCCTGCTCCGCCAGCACAAGCGTGCACACCTTCCAGCTTTTCCTTTCTGCTCAAAAGCCTGGATGTCGGTATCACAGAGCCACTGGATGCCCCCTGGGCTTTCCTTCTTGTGAAGAAAGAAGAACCTCTGTCTACTTAAGTCACTTTCATTTCAGGGCTTTATTACCAGCAGCTGCACACAATTCTAACTGAGAAGATCATTTATGACTATTACCTTAATATAAAAATAATATCTGCAACAGCTCCTGCCCCCCCGTCTCTCCATGTGGTCCAAAGTGGGAGTGGTGGGTATGGCAGGCACTTGGGCACACATGTCCCCTGTGCAGCCCCCGCACCCAGCTCTACCTTCTGTTGGCATGACCCCAACTCCAGACCCCAATGTGCCTGTTGCCTTGTTCAGAGTGGCGTTCAGCCTGGCTTGGAAACTAAGCCCTGGTAGCGACCTGGTCCTCACATGCACTTGCCTGCTATTGGACCAAGTGACCTTGCACCTGATTTGGGACCTCTTTGGGCCTCCTTGTCACCCGTGAGGCTTCACAGCCAGAGAAAGTTGAGGTCACATTGAGACTGTATTTGAACTTGGGGAAGCCACTTAACTTCTTTAGTTTCTTCAACCGCAAAAGCTTCTCTCTAGCCCAGCATCTGTAAGACAGAAACAGTGGAGGTGCCCAGCCCTGGCACCCACCTAGCTCTGGAGACCACAGTCTGAGACCTAGGTGTCTGTCAGCAGGGCCGGTCCCTTCAGGGTCGAGAGGGAGAGTACGTTCCAGGCCTCTGTCCTGTCTTATGGTGCTGTTCAACCTGTCTACACAGCGTCTCCTCCATGCCTGTCTGTGAGTCCTGTCTACACAGCGTCTTCCCCATGAATGTCTATGAGTCCAAATTCCTCTTTTTTACAAGGACCCCTGCCAGGCTGAACTGGGGCCCACCTAGCAACCCCATCTGAACTTGATCATATGAAAAGATGCTCTTTCCAAAAAGGTCATAGTCATCGGTGCAAAGGGCAAAGACTCCCAACATATTTGCAGACTCAGTTTGACCATGAGTTGACTAAGAAAATTCATGTAAACAAAGTCCTTTCCTGCAGCCTCTGCAAAGGCTCACCGTTAACACACTCACTGTCGCTGCATTGGGTTTAGTGGAAAGAAACTGTCTTTCTGTTTCACGAAGCATAGACCAGGTCCCCCTGGTCTAGAGACTAGAGTGGAAAGTCTGACCCATCCTGCTAATTCAGCTCTGGGGGTCTCAGTGGATGACGGTGGCAAGCCCCATCGATGTGCTCAGGCCATCCTTGGATTTCAACTGGCAGACTGGGAGCCTGAGCTGGCCTCCTCACGGCCACTAGCTGGACAGATAGGAGACCTAGCCAAGGGGCCAAAAGCTTCAAATCTCTCTGAATTCCTCCAGCCTTGAAATTGGATTTTACCACAGAGTGAAATCCATTCAAAGGCATCTTCATTTTCATGTAACTTGCCAGCTGCAGAGAGGCAAGGCAGAAAGAGTGGCTGGAAATTCCAGCTCCGCCCTCCCACTCGTGCCCTTCTGGAAATGGGTCCCTCATCTTCACTTTCTCTCCTCTCCTCCTATCTGTGAGCAAGAGATGAAAACAGTCACTGCTTCCAGCCGTCCCCTCTGCTCTGAGGTTGGGTGTTGCCTGTGAGGGGACACAGGTTTCCTGGGAGTGGACTTGGCAGGTGGCTGTTTGGCTGTGGTGGGTGAGTGGGTGCCTGTCCTTGTACGTGTGAGCAGAGAGGGGCCCCGAGAACAGGCAGGCTCCAAGTCCAGTGGGCCGAGCTTCTTCCAATGTCCTTGATAAGGAAATCATCTTCCAATGAAGCAATCTCCAAATAGCTGAGCGGTGACCTAAAAAATTAGCACTCATAGGAAATGGGAAACACATCCGCCTCTGAGTAATTGGTTCTTTTTTCATATATGAGCTGAATCTGTGTGAAATTCCTTCCCCCCAATTATAAATAGAAACCAACGTGCTTTTCAGTTGGGCTTTTCTTTCTTTCTTCTTTTTTTTTTTTTTATGAGGTTTTTTCCCACAGACGAAAGGGATTTTCACTTTCAGGAGGATTGATTGCCAAGGGCAAGAGGCTTTTCAATGGATGTGGCCCAGGGCCACCAGTCTCCTGCCCTGTCCTTGGCCTGCCCCGGGCTGTTCCCTTCCTTAGAAGGGAGCACAGAGGTGCAGGAGGTGGAGGGTGGGATTCCAGCTGCCATTCTCCCCGGCTGGCTGGGTGAGCCCACGGGCCGCTTTTGCCCACCTATGCCAGTTTGCTCAGCTGACGCTGGTACTCTGAGTCAAAAGCCGCATGGCCTTCATGCTCTGGATGCTATGAGATACGCAGACAGGGAAAGCTGTCCACCGCTCTCAGAAGCCTGGAGGGAAAGGTCAGAGGTGAGAGAAGGAGCCCGGAGGAGCTCCTGGTCCTGCAGAGATGCCGGGGGCTCTGCCGCAGCTGGGCAAGGGAGACCACCCTGAGGTAGCACACTTCCTGGGATCTGCCCGAGAAACTGAAGACCCTGCCACACAGATCCTCTGTATCAATTCAATGCCAAAACCCAACAGCCTAAATCTGAAAAACTTCCATTGGCGACAAAATCTGCCCTTAAGTGAAAGCTTAGTCATTCACTGCAGAACCATTTGAAGACATAGGACAGCCCCAAACCTGTGGGAAGGTAACAGGGTATAGAGCGCAGTCACCCTATTAACCTTCCTAAGACCCATAAAGGTGCTGAGTTCCACATGCATCTCCCCCAGGGTTCCAAATTAGGGGCTGGGGACCTGAAGTGATCTCATTTAGAATTGTCGCCAACAGGCTGGTGTCCCCAGGAGACGTGTCGGAGGCCACGGGGTCCTGGCCTCTGGGAAGACCTGCTGGTGTATTTCATTCAGTGACTTCAAACATCCAGTCTTCCCTGTGTCCTCGATGGGGAACAAAGTGACATCTGAGTCCCTCCTGTTTCTTTCCTCTGGGCCTCCTGCCTGCTACCAAAGGCATTCGCGCTGACAACCTGCCAAATCACCACCCTCGAAAGTGCTTGTAGGAAGAGCAGGAACAACGAAGCCGGGCCCCCCGG